>JBAMHV010000025.1:9752346-9784677 GCA_037177535.1 Pseudomugil gertrudae
CATCACAGTGCATTCCCTTGGGATACTATATCCAAGAACCTTTTGTATTACCGTGTTGACAGATGTCCAGAATTGTTAAATTTTAGGGCAAGTCTAGAAGATATGAGAGTGATGAGCATCAACACTACCACATTCCCTCCAACAGGCCAGGATAAATTGTTTTTGGGGTGCAAACTGAAGCTTCAACACTCATTTAGTTACAAATAAAAGAAAATCAATGGGGGGTAAGCAGTTTGGCTCCAGCAATCCTCCACCATCCTGACCAGAGGCTGCAGCAGTGCTAGAAACACATGTCTGGATGGTAGTTGTTGCATGTACTCTGAACTGTCACACTGTATATGTGTTTGAAGTGGAATACTGCTGCAGTCACTGGATTATGTTGCCATAGCAACATGGATGTGTGACTTTTCAGGGTCACAATCCCTCAAGGGAGAGCAAATTATCTGTCACCATGAGTGTCAGAGAGAGAACGATGGATGAAAGCAAAGAGAGAAGGGGGGAATTAGCAGGAGATGGAGAGAGACATTTAAAAAGATAGTGAAATTTATTATGCAAGCGGTAAAACGGCTTTCTTTGCATCACAGATATCGATGCCCGACCCTGGGACTTCCAAGCGGAGGAGTGCGCCCTGCGGGAAAGCATCGAAAAGTTTAACAGCCGCCGCTACGACAAGAACAAAAACGGAGACTTCGCGCCCGTGGACAACTGCCTGCAGAGTGTGCTGGGCCAACGCGTGGAGCTCCCAGAGGACTTCCACTACAGCTATGAGATGTGGCTCGAGAGAGAGGTGTTCTCACAACCCATCGAGTGGGAGGGGCTGCTGCAGAATCCTTAACACACAGGGCCGAGGGGGTCAAAGGGGAAGGAAGAGGTCACATATGAGCCTGCTGGGAGGTTTAACGGTGTGCTCTTGAATAAATTATATTTAATTCAATTGATGGGAGCAAGTCCTCTAAAAGGCCATGTAGCAAATGGAGAAATAAGAAGAGCTTTGCCACACACACATACACACACTTTTTACGCTAACATGTGCCTCTGACTAATGTGAACACGTACCAGGTGAGAACAGAAGTAGCAGTTAATAAGAAACATCTTATATTGTTGTAGCAGGTAAAACTGTTATACTGCCTCCAGAGTTCAGACAGAGCGTCCCCCTTCTTTAATATGTCGGTGCTTTTCCTTGGTGACGTTTTCCTAATTATTTGTAACAGTGTGTGCGATTAATATTTTATAATACATTTTTTTAAAGATGTAAATTTGAAAGCTTTATAATCTTTTTTTTATTTAAAAAAAGGCAAAGTCCGCTGTAGGTTAGCGGTTTTAGATTGTGATTGATTTCAAACGTTTTCTTATGCATTTTGTAGAAAAGAGAGGAGGTAAATCACAGGGTTATGGGAGTACAGATGTAGACATGAGAGCTGTTTGCTCTTATGATGCCAAAAAATACAAACAAAATAGAAATATACCAGCTAAAAGTGTGTGGGTGTTGTTCATGAAAGTCTGTGTGCAGAATGAAAAATAATAACATCTAAAAGTTGAGAAATAAGAAAAAAGGTTTGTGGGAGTAAAACAAAACATCTTGTTTGTTTGTTGTTTTGTTTTCACAGTTGGAAAATTAATGGTACAGTAAATTCCTGCTGTTCCACAAATCTGCAAAGTCTTTCCTCAGATATATTGTCTGGTCTTCAATGAGGTCATTTAGAATATGTAAGTAAAAAACAGAAAATATGTTTGAAAAAAGTCAACTTTGCAAAAGCACAGTTACGTGTCATAGCGTCTGGCTGCCACTTGGGGGCAGTATGCTGCCCATGCTGTGCTGCGGCTGCACAGATTTGTGCTTTAACTTTCTTCTGTGGTAAAAGATCTGCTTTGCGGTGGAATATAAGTGTTAAATACTGTAAATTATCCAGCACAGTGGCTGTCTGTGCTTTCCAGATTGTTTTTGTAGACAAAATCTGTAATTGTTTCCCCGTCCCAACTTTGAACCAGTCAGCATTCAACTCAATGAGCTGTGCCATGTTTCATTTTAAACTTTGATCATTTAAATTAGACTTTGTAGCAATGTACACAAAAAAGGATGAGGCTATGTTTATAAGATAAACTAAGGTGTTTTTGCCCTGTTGTGCATTAGTGGGAATCGAACCAACATTAGGAGTCATGTCTGACCTTGCAAATATAAAAACAACTTAGCTGTTGACACAAGTGGCGGGCCATTATATCTGGTATATGCTATCTGAGGTATTCCCAGGGATAAGAGTAATCCCTGAAAGAAATCTATGTCTCCATTTCCTTTTTTTTTTCTTTTCTAAAGGTTTGTTTCTATTTATGACAGCTACTTCTAAATTACAACCACTACCTTATGTGGTCACTCTCTCACAAAATGACAGTCTTGTTACAGTTACAGTTGTGCCCTGGAGTTACAGTTGACACTTTCTGAATGCTTACACAGAAAAGTTCAGATTACATGTAGCCTGTATGGACTTTCTCAGTGAGACCATCAGAGGTTTCCTCAAAGCTCAGATCAGAACAGCAGGAATTGTGTTATTGCCTCACATCAAGCTGTTCACACCCTCTCCCTCTGTCCTGCTGCAGCACAGTACACCAGCCACCGACCACACAAGTTGTTGACACAAACGTCACGAAAATGGTGCTGTTTTTATTTTATTTCCCTTCAGCTGCAACTACCTAAGTGGGGACTCCTGATTCCAGAGCTTTAGTGTCTCTACCTAAGCACAGAAACAAGCACAGAGGGGAAAAAAAGCATGATTGTCTCTTTTTTGTTGTTGTTATTCTTGCTTGCTTGCTTCAAAGACACAAGAGCTGTTATGTAGTATCATTGTATACAGTAGAATGATCATTTCTTGTGCCTCTGTGTAGATATGTGCATGACCACTGTTCTGTACCTGTGTTCACACTTAAATATGGCATTTTCAATAGTTTTGTCTCAATGTTTGCAGCACTATTTAAAGGATCTGTGTTCTGCATCACAAGTGATTTCTATATTTTTCTTCAGGAATGCTTTTTTTAAAAAAAAAAGTAATAAACATTATAGATTCTCAGGTTTATGGAGATAATATAGTGCAAAAGTTTTTAAAACGCTTCCTCGCCATCGTCCCGCTCACTACCTGAAACACATATTTATTGTTATATACAAAGAGAACACCAGAAGCACTAAACCTTTATTGTATGTCGCTACAAGACAGGATTGTGAGTTTGTGTTTATCACATTTAAATTAGTTTTTTTTTGTATATTGTGCCAAATGTGAGTGCCATTTCCTGTGTATTTTATTTGTTGTTGTTGTTATAATCTCTGCCAGTTCTTGTATTCAAATCATTACCAAAAGTTTGCAATAGAAACATTTTTTTTTTGTCTTTTAATCTGAAAAATGATACAATCAATGGAAATAGCTGTTTCTTGTAACTGGTACAATACTTCACCAGAGGTGTTTAGCATTTTATGGATGTTACTTACAGTATGTATGTGTTTTTGTTTATCACTCTTCCATATATGTATAGTCTGGAATCAGTAAATACTCAGTACTGACTTTGTTCAGGGGTATGTGCAATTACAGATCCATAGAGGCATTATATAACAGAGTGACAAATGACAATATCATAGTTGTTTATTAAACAGTGTTGAACACTTGATTGTTTCTTCTGATTTCTTTTTTTTATTTGCAGGGGGACTTGTGTGCGGTTGCACAAGCGTGCACACTGAAGGTCAATCTGGCACCATGTGCTGGCACTGCATTGCACACTTGCTTCCAGCTCATGTTCCAGCAGTTTGACTCCAGTCAACAGGGATGTCTCTTCCCTGTGACTGGCTGGAGGGTAGGATGATGTTTGTCCTTGTCCTTTGCTGAGTCAAGATGCAAAAAAGTCGTAGAGAGGAGAGATCTATAATAGATGCATCAGTTTCCACCCTTACATAAAAGCAGGGCGCCACAGGGGTTAGAAAAGAAACACTTGTGTGGTGTTTCACATGTTTAATGAAGCTCATACAAACAGACATTTTGTGTACTGGAGCAGCCAGTAAGGCAACAAACATGACTCAATAAATTCACAGATATTTACCCACTGAAATGCAGATACACTTCACATGAATGAGTTATATTTAGCTGTAGGCTTGTTTGTTAGAATTTAAGTGCTGCTAGCATGAAAATGCATTCATGAAATGCATAAACTAAACTCTGACAAATGTATTAAGACATTTCCTATCTCCTTTTTTTTTATCAGACAAGGGTTCTTTTGTTTCTTTGTTAAATATTATGATGCATTTTGAGGCCAAGTGCTGCTTTGTCGTAGAATTCTCCTGTCCAAACGACTCCCTGATCGTCAATAAAAGTCCCATTTCCCTCTAACCTAGAAGAAAGACATTGAAAAGTTTACATTTATGTGTTTGCACAGACAGTATGCAGTAAAGAAGGAAATAAACTGCCCCTAAAAGGCATGGCTCCCTTCAAAAAGAGGAAATTATAAAAGAAAAAGTACCTATTTTTCTGAAATGGCCCCTTATACATAGAGCCATCTGGGAAGGTGTATGTTCCCATGCCGTGGTACATGTTGTCTTTAAATTCTCCTTCATAAACAGCTCCAGAGGGATGCTGCAGGGTCCCTCTTCCCTGCATCTGGTGAGGGAGAACATGTATCACTGACCACAACTGCACTGATGTTAAAAAAGGACACACACATACAGCAAACATACTTTATCCTCACACCACTCCCCAGTGTAAATCACACCAGTAGCTGAGGTGTGTTTTCCAGTGCCGTTCCTCACCAGTACGCCTGCCGATCTGCTGCACTCCCCCTCTGTTTTGAACAAACAACTGTTATGTAACACTATTGTATCATCAGTTTTTCCAGCATTTTTTATGCAAATACTGCCAGTTATTATACTGTAACTGTGTCTCTGTGTCATTTTTCCCTTTTGCATCTTTTAGCTGTCATTTTCACCCTTTCCTATCCTTTTTCTTCTGCATCTCTGTGGTATTTTTGGATGCCTCTAATTACTGGTATGATGGTGTAACACAGGACAGTGCATTTAGTTGAAGTCAGTGTATCTTTGCTGTAATTTATAATGCCTTTGTCACCATTTTATATTTTGTTTTAATCACTTTCCATCCCTCTGTAGGTTTTTGTAACCACTTTACTATCTGCAAAACTATAGTCCATCTCTTGTGTGCATTTCCCTCTTTTCAGTCGTGCATCTCTTTCTTATTCACTATGTCTGTGTCATAATGCTCTGTATACATTGTTCCTGCAGATGCCTGCAAACATGTCTGCGAATATGCTTTTGCAACTTGTAATTTGCTATTTTACATTTCATTTAGGAAACTGAATCTGACTTTGGCCAATTCAGTAATTCTTCTAGATTCTAATTCTTACTTACCATATTTGTCCCCGTTTGGGAAAATGTAGGAAACCTTTGTAGGCCCATCTGTGAGATATATAAACAATCATGCATCAAACGTCACGCCGGACACGTGATCATGTCTGTAAATAAAAACGTAAACATTACCATCAGTGATCGAGGAATCTCCCTCTTTCTTGCCTGAAAGGGAAATGTGTTAAAAATAGATAGCCTGAGTGATTTGTGTGTGTGTTTGGTGTCGATGATCAGATAATCACACCCCACCAGACATCCGTGACAGCTTCCTCGGGCTGGCAGATGCTTGTCAGAGCCGTGAGCAGACGCTATTTACTGGACAACTTCTGAGATGTGAAAAGATGTGACAGGTTAAACAATCCAAAACAAACTTGCGGGAAGTGTCAAAAGCGATTCTACGTTTAGTTAAAATCCTGGAAGTGACCAATTTTGGCCTCGGGAAACAAGTTCACAGTTTTTATAGCAGCTCTTGGCTAAACACTGTTGCCATAGTAACTAGTCTGCTTCCAAACTTAGCTCAAAAGTTTCTTTATTTATTTATTAGAAACATAAAATAGTTTTTATCTTCATGTCTATCATGTTTAACTCAAATAATTTAAAGTTATTATTATTTTAATTATTTTAAAAGTCATTATTATTTATTTTTTTTAGTAAAAGAGTAACCGGAAAAGAAACTTTGAACTCTGAGTTTTTAGCCAATGGAGGAGATGCAGGCAACCGGTGTGTAAAACAGCTGGTTCAGGTTAGTTCGTATTCATAAAGTTCACTATTGTGGGTCTGTTCAGACGTTTACATTTATAACAATTAACTGAAGTTTTAAAAGTCAAATCTGTTAACTTGATTGCTAAGGAAGCAATTCACAGTTAGCTTGTTACAGCTGAAGTGAGCCTGCTAGCTGTTAGCTTGTTAGCATAAGCTTGGGTTGTATGTGAACGAAGCTAAGCATGCGCTGTTCTGTCCTGCTAATAATACACATAACCGGCCATGGGACTTTTGAACTGAATAACCGTCTCTCTGGTGGGTTGTTAGCCTGTATTGTAATTGCATAATTGTAGCCAGCAGCATTGTGTGTCAGCCACCATCTCATTGCTCACTAGAACTAAAGTCGCCCCTCAGCTATGTGCGACTCTCTGCTCTGCTGTGGATGTACAGTAGCTTTCTGCTCTGTCAGGGCTCACAATCAGCAGCTGAATCCCGGATAAAACCACGCTTTCAAAGCTTAGAAGACATATTTACTCTATGCATTTCTCTCTTTCATAGATTTGTTTGCGGGGATGAAGGGACACTGATTGAAGGTATGTGTTTTTAGTGTTTTAAGGAAGTTGCATGTGTTGGTAGTTAAACTATGAAGCTACTCTGAGAATAGCATTTAACATCTTTGCTCAATTTGCGAGTTAACAGAAAGATGAATGCAAGGAGGAGAGGTGGGAAACCAAACAGAGGAGGGGGGAAATTAAACAAAGCAAAAGGAGGTGGTGGAAGTCGGAAAGGAGGAGCAGGTGGCTGGGATGAAGATGGAGATTTCAGCCTTGATCTTGGACCCTCTCGTTTCAGCAGGTATAATTGAAATGTGTAATTAAGGAACTAGTAAACAGATGTGAATATCTTATAGTGTACATTTTCTGAAGATTGTCTTTTGTTATTTAGCAGAGCTGGTAAAGGACGAGGCGCTGGTGGTCGGGCCACTGGCAAAGACCGAGACAGAAGAAGGGATTCAGAAAGTAGCAGAAAGCCTTTCCCAAGGTCCCTGGTGAGTACGAGGATATGCTCCAAGGTGACGCACGGCCTCAAGGCAGAGGCGAGCAACATGCCTTTGCAGAGGATCTTCATGACCAATGAGAACCAAGAACAGCTCAAGGAATTACTAAGGGAACTACAGATACAGGGTTTTGATGAGCCTGACAAGTAAGTATATTTTTATTAATGTGCAGCCTTTAATTTGTTGAGTCATTTTTAATTAAATCGTGTAACTCCCTTTGCCTCAGTGAATCGGCCTCAGATTATTCAGAGGAAGAGGAATTTGATGAACTGGATCACCGTGAGGAAGGGCAATTTTGGGGCACAAATGATGAGCCCATCGAAAGGGCAGATAGCCCTGCGTTTGATCCGGAGATTGATGATGACCGTCCCACCCCTGAGCCGGAGATCTCCTTATTCGCAATTGGAAAACTCTGCAGGTGATATTCATGGTGTCCTTTCTGAATTTACATGTCTGAATTCTGAGCTATCAGTTGCATAAAAAGCAGTTTTGTGTATATTCAGTGTTTCTTATAATAATTTGTCTCATGTTTTCTCTGATTAGATATGGATTTGACAGGGAGCGCAGCAAACAGGCGTTGGAGTCTGGTGGGGGAGAATTTGGGGCTACTTTGGAAAAACTTCTCCTCCAGGTTTTCAGCGAACGCTTCGGACAGAAAGCGGTTTGCCCCGACGACCTTCAGAAGATACCAATGGATGAGTGCTTAAGCCAGAGGCAGGATGAGGCTCTGGCACTTGCTGCCATTTATGGCGAGCGCTTCAGTGAGCGCATTGCCGACACAGTCTGGACCATAACCCTGGATCTTCCGTTCCTTTCACGCAATGCTGACAAGAATAGAGGAAAGGCTGCGGGTCACAACGGGGGCAGAACTGCAAAAAATGACCTCTGCAGATTTTACATGAAAGACCAAGGCTGCCGCTTTGGAGACAGATGCAGGTTCAGACACGAACTGCCAGGAAGAGAGAGACCTGGGACTGATTCTTCACACCTGAAAGGCTCGATCCAACCCGGCTTCAGTAGCTATTCCCCTCCCGAGTATGAGCTGGAGATTCGCTTCCCCAAAGAAAACCGTTACCCTTATCAGTCACCAATAGTGGCCTTCAGCACCAATGATGAGTCTGTCGGGGCTGCAGGGAGACTCGGTGTCACTGAAAGATTATTTGGAGAGGCACTGGCTGCTGCAAAGAGCAGCGAGCCTGTTGTTTACACGCTGATAAACTTATGTGAGGATGAAGTTGAGATGAAAGAGCTGTTGGCTGTCAGTCATCACAAATACAGCACACCACCGCCTGTAGTGGCACTTCCTCCAGCTTCTTTCACCATTTTAAAGCGTAGGAGTGTGAGAAGCAGTCCCTTTGAGGAAAGCAGGAGTAGCAGCACCAGCAGCAGTACTTACACAAGCAGCAGAAAGGCTACTAACAACCAAAAAGCCACAAATGGTACGTTATCAAGATATTATTTCTGTTTCTGTTATGTAGAAGTAAAATGTTGCTTTCTCTGTCTTCAAGTGAAAGAAAGACGAGAGGTAGAGGAGTTGGATGAGAAGGATGAGGAAGCAGGGGAAGAGGTTCCAGTTGAGAGTGAAAGTTATGTGAATCTGAGAAAGAAAATGACAAATAAGCACAATCAGAAGATGGACAACCTTCTGCAAGAAAACAGCAAGCTGTGCCAAGAGTTCTGGAAGAAGCAGGTTAAACAGAGCTAGAGAAGAATGAAGTTTTATCTTCAGTTTATTGAGTTGGCACATTTCAGTGCAAATGCCTTTCTTCCATTTTTATTTCTCCTCTGAATCCAGTCATCCAGACGTTTCAAGTCCATGTTGGAGCAGAGGAAAAACCTGCCGGCGTGGCAGGAAAGGGAGAACATCCTGGATGTGTTGGACAGATGTCAGGTGCTGGTGGTTAGTGGAATGACCGGGTAGGTGGTACGGAGCAGCACACAAACATGAAAACGCAGTACAGAAACACTGTGTTAGTTTTCTGTTGTTGTTTCCCCCTGCAGCTGTGGGAAAACCACTCAGATTCCTCAGTTCATTCTGGATGCCTCACTGAGCGCTTCCTCCGGGCAGGTGGCCAACATCATCTGTACTCAGCCTCGCCGCATTTCAGCCATCTCTGTGGCTCAGAGAGTGGCACAGGAGCGTGCAGAGAGTCTGGGGAACTCTGTGGGCTACCAGATCCGCCTGGAGAGCGTCAAGGTATGGATGAATTCCACATATGAGGGCATGATGATGGACATTTCACCATAACCAGTGTGGCAGTGATATTTTCAGGGATGCTGATGCTCTTGGACATATTTTTCTTATGTACTATCTGATTTTATTGAGATGCAAAGGTAGAATACAGTGATTTCAGATGTGCACTCACTGGACAGAGAGAAAAAGGTTTTTTAGAAAAAAATAAACATAAATGGTTTAAATGAAATGATTTATTAGCTTAATGAGTATTAATACCACTGTCAAATGATCCTTCATGTGTGTTTCAGTACAGTATTCTGAACCTTTTGGTTTGAACTGATCCTGAAATGTTCGTAGCAAAATTTCTGTCATTGATCGTATCCTAAATTCTTGCCTCCCCTTTTGACTTTGTTAGAAGTCAACAACAAGACTGCTGTACTGCACCACGGGTGTGTTGCTGAGGAGACTGGAGGGGGACCCTGATCTCATAGGCGTCACACACGTTATTGTGGATGAGGTGCATGAGAGAACTGAGGAGAGGTGAGATTACGTCTTCCTTTAAGATCTACTTTCTCTCTGATTCATTTAGTTTTGAACTATTGATTTGTGTCATTTCTCCTGAAGTCTTTCTCTAAATTACCACTTCTAGTGATTTCCTGCTGTTGGTGTTGAAGGACTTAATTTCTCAAAGGCCAGACCTGAAGATTATTCTAATGAGCGCCACTCTTAATGCCAACCTCTTCTCTGAATATTTCTACGACTGTCCTACTGTCCACATACCAGGTGAATGACCTAATATACACAGAACCTGCAGTTTCTTTCAAAGCCCACCGTTACTTAGTGATTATTTCTCTTTGCAGGACGTACTTTTCCCGTTGACCAGTTTTTCCTTGAAGATGCAATTGCTAAAACTGGGTGAGAATTTCTACATGTAGGTTTAGCTTGACTGATAATGATGATAAAATATAATAATATGGCTCTCTGGGTGCAGTTATGTTATGGAGGATGGCAGCCCTTACATGCGACCTGGGAAACGAACTACTTCTTCTACAAGTGGTAAAGGAGGGAGAGGCGAGCCGAAGAACGTGGTGGATGACCTCGGCGATGATGATTGGAACTTCATGTCTTTTAGTAAGAAGGACTTTGTGAAAGACTCTATCCCGGATCAGCAGCTCAGCCTGCAGGAGCTCACAGTCAGATATAAAGGTGCGTTAGGAAGCTTTTTAAACTAAACAAGCTTTTGAATCATGTCTCGGCTAACAAAATAAACATTTCGTGCTTAATTATAATCTGTTCTTGCTTGTAGATACTAAGAAGACTGTGCTGAAGACCCTTGCTTCAATGGACCTGGACAAAATTAACATGGACCTGGTGGAGAGTGTACTGGAGTGGATAGTTGATGGAAAGCACGGCTACCCAGCAGGTGGGACTACTACCAGACCAGCCAG
This sequence comes from Pseudomugil gertrudae, assembly GCA_037177535.1. Taxonomy (NCBI): domain Eukaryota; kingdom Metazoa; phylum Chordata; class Actinopteri; order Atheriniformes; family Pseudomugilidae; genus Pseudomugil; species Pseudomugil gertrudae. The sequence continues at coordinate 9,763,116 of JBAMHV010000025.1, forward strand.
TTTAACTCCTGGACACTTGGTGTGCTTCTTTGTGCTTTATTTACAATGTTGGTCTTTACCTGCAGGTGCAGTGCTGGTGTTTATGCCAGGTCTCGCTGAGATCAAGATGCTCTATGAGCAGCTGCAGTCCAACCGACTGTTCAACAACAGGGGCGCATCCAGGTCTGTAAATGTTTCCTGCAACCCAGGGTCTCTTTTATTGTCACTGTTTAGTCTCCAGTGTTTATAATAATAATAATAAATAATATGAGTACCATCCATATGTGACACACCGGACACTTTCACCAGGTGTGTGGTATACCCTCTGCACTCAACCTTATCCAATGAGGAACAGCAGGTTGTTTTCAGCCGGCCTCCAGAGGGTGTCACAAAGATCATCATCTCCACCAACATCGCTGAGACCTCAGTAACCATTGATGATGTGGTTTATGTTGTTGACTCTGGCAAGATGAAAGAAAAGAGGTATTTGGCTGATATTATTTGAGCCTTAAATTAAGCATGAGATGGTTTCTTTGAGTATAATAATCCTTCTAACACCAAGTGAAAAAGATTTGTGGTGTAGTTTCATCAGCTGCTCTTTGCTTCTGTGTGCAGGTATGATGCATCTAAAAGTATGGAGAGCTTGGAGGACTCTTGGGTTTCTCGGGCTAATGCACTTCAGAGGAAGGGTCGAGCAGGTCGCGTGGCCTCAGGAGTCTGTTTCCACCTTTTCACCAGCCACTGCTTCCGACACCAACTTGCTGAGCAACAGCTGCCTGAGATCCAGAGAGTCCCTCTAGAGCAGCTCTGCCTCCGGTACATCCATCTGTTTGCAGTTTGCCAAGCAGCTTTCGTCTCTCTGTTAATATAAACGTGTCCAGTTCGTAACCATGCCGACATCTTTCCTCCTTTTTAATAGAATCAAGATCCTGGACATGTTTGCTGAGCAGCCACTGGAGTCCGTCTTCTCTCGTCTCATCGAGCCTCCGGCATCAGGGAGCGTAGAAGCAGCGGAGCAGCGCCTTCAGGACCTGGGGGCACTGACTGCAGATGAGAAGCTGACCCCGCTGGGCTACCACCTGGCCTGCCTGCCAGTTGATGTACGCATCGGAAAACTCATGCTGTTCGGTGCCATCTTCCGCTGCCTCGACTCAGCACTTACCATCGCTGCCAGTCTGGCCTTCAAATCCCCATTTGTAAGAAACTGCTTGCAGAGAATCCGTATGGCTCATTTATCTACAATCTAACTGATTCTATTTTTATTCATATCCCATCATGTTTACATCAATTTGATTAATTTTTCAGATAATGCATAACCTACTAAATTTGGTCTGTTTCCAGGTGTCTCCGTGGGACAAGCGAGAGGAAGCCAATGAGAAGAAACTTTCCTTTGCAGTTGCCAATAGTGACCATCTGGCTTTGTTACAGGCTTATAAAGTACAGATAATTTATTTTTGGTTATATATAAGCAAAAATACCACTTAATTTTTTTAATATAATGGATTATTTCTGTCTTGCAGGGGTGGTGCAGTGCTGCAAAGAATGGAAACCAGTCCAGCTTCTTGTACTGCAGGGAGAACTTTCTGTCTTGGCGTGGCTTACAGGTCTGGCATCTTCATATTAGAATTATTATTAGCAGTGCAGTTAAACAAACAAGTAATTCAGACTATTATGATTAAGTTAATTTTACACAAATCAAACACTTCCTGTGCAGGAGATCGCCAGTCTGAAGAGACAGTTTGCAGAGTTGCTGTCTGACATTGGCTTTATCAAAGAGGGACTGAGAGCCAGGGTTATTGAGCGCATGTCCTCAAAAGGCACAGATGGTGTTTTGGAGGCTACTGGTCATGAGGTAAAGCATGTGCACATAAACGTGATCCGTGATGTAATCTTATTCTGGAAGGAAATCACGTGACTCCCTAAAATATGATGCTTTATCTCCCAGGCAAATCTCAACTCTGAAAATATCCGACTGATGTCCGCCATGCTGTGTGCTGCACTCTATCCCAATGTGGTCCAGGTGCATGTTTATCATCATTTAGGTTAAAAAATTAAGAGTTAAATGAAGCTTGTATGAAACCGTACTGTATTCGACATTGGTCCAGGTACGAACTCCTCAGGAGAACTACAAGATGACCAGTAAAGGAGCAATGAAGATGCAGCCCAAAGCCAATGAGCTCCGCTTCATGACCAAGAACGACGGCTGCGTTCACGTGCATCCTTCTTCTGTCAACTACACGGTGAGGTGGAGCAAATGGATGCAATTAAATGATTTCTCATTAACAAACAGTAAAACACAAAGGTTGAAATACATGAAAAGAGGCTTAAAATGGTAAAAATTGGGAAGAGATGGGTCCTTAACTGTCTGAAAAGTCTGTTTTAAGTTGTACCAGATAGGAAAAACAACCTCAAAGCACTTTGTGAATGGACACTGTCCTGAAGCTGAAACAAGACTGTTGATTGGTTGATTTATCAAATTAAAGCTCTGCTAAAAAACACCAGTAGAAAACTCCTAAAGGCGTGAAAGTTTGATGAATTAATCAACTGGCATGAAAAAAGAGCTCTCTGTACCTCAGGTGCGCCACTATGACAGCCCCTATCTGGTTTACCACGAGAAGGTAAAAACGAGCCGCGTCTTCATCAGGGACTGCAGCATGGTGTCCGTCTACCAGCTGGTGCTGTTCGGAGGCGGGCAGGTCAACGTGGAGCTGCACAAAGGACAGTTTGTCATCTCTCTGGACGATGGATGGATCAGATTTGCTGCCGCTTCACATGAGGTTTTCATTTTCAATCTTAACATCTTAAATCTTGTCTTCTGAAAATAAAAAAACTCCCTCCTTTTGTTTTGTGAGAGCACACGAACTCACTTTGCGTTGTAAATGTGTGTCGCAGGTGGCTGAGCTGGTGAGGGAGCTGCGTTGGGAGCTAGACCAACTCCTGGAGGACAAAATCAGGAACCCGAACATAGACTTGTGCAGGTGCCGCCGTGGCTCTCGCATCATACACATGATTGTTCACCTCATAAGCACCCAGTAGATGGATCTGCTGACAACACTTCTTTGACATGTACATCTTTGAAATGTACGGAGCCGTGTCATGTACATAAAGTTGTGCTCCTTTGTCTCTGCCACAAAGCTGCATTCCTAAATTCTGTCTTAGAAATGAGCTCCACAACTTGGACATTGTGTTTGGCACTTTACCACAAGTATGAATTTATCCTGTTGCTGCATCAAAGACTTTTCAAACGACGTTTTGCCTTTAAAAAAGAAAACCACTCTATGCATGTGATGAAGTCTTATTTTGATATTTTTGAGATGCAGCAATAAGTACGGTCTTGTGTTTTAACTCTACACTATTACTTTGTGCCGTAAAATGGCATGCAATCGATGTCAAACATAATTGATACATGGTGCATTATTATTTTGGGATGTGTCTTGCTTACAACTGAGAGGTTTCTTGGGTCCATATTGGATTCTTTAAACTGAAGTGGCTGTGTGCTGCTGTGTATTTATATGTAAATGCATGAGAGATCCAAGTGCTACTGCATGATACTCAGTTGTTTTACATTTTGCTGAATGTATTTTAATGTCAAAGTGATGTCAATTCTACACCTTCACAGTGTGATTGCAAGGGCTTCTTATAACGGGGGTTTAGTGGAAGTTGCCAAAGAACTTACTAGCTGATTTCCTAATGATGATGTCCACTGCACTCTGAGTAAAATTATGCTGGCAGACCTCTAGTGTCTTTTGCTTTTATTCACACCTTGTTATTTAAGTTAGGATTGTAATGCGTCTTAAGAATTCAGTAGACACATTTAGCTGTTTACATTTATAAATAAGTTGGTGCAAACACTTGACATTTCTGTACCAAATTCTGACATACCTGTTTAGGCTGAACTGATTTATAACGGCTGGATTTTATTTAAAAATGGTTGGAATAAGTTTTATAGTCTGAATACTACTAAGCTCACATTGTTACACGTATGCATCTCAGCCATGGTTCAGGTGGAATCCTATTGAAGTGTCACATGATCTAAAATACCTGAGTAGTTGAAACTCAGTTTAGCTAAATGAACTTCCAAGCATGTATATATAGAAATATGGCACATATACAAACCTACCAAAGTTGAGGAAGCCCACTAAAACCTGCATCAGGCAAGAGAATAACTATACATGACCCAGAATAACCTGCAAAGCCTCACAGCAGAGAGGAGTCCCTGTCCATGTGATCACCTAAAGGCATGTCATTAAAGTTTTCTACAGGTGTGGCAAGAAAAGAAATATGTGGACTGTAAGAAACAAATGATGCATTTGAGAAGCTCTAAATGTGTTAAAGATGAACTGATGAGCCAGAAAAGCAGATGGTTTTTGCAGTTTCGGGAGCATTCAGGTAGGATTTCAGACAGCTGCCAGTCTTGATGTCTCTTGCAACAGCACCAAATCCAGAAATGGTAAGAGATTTTTAATTTGCAACACTGTCAAGCACCTCTTACAATACCACAAAACAATCCTGTTTTTAGAATAAAGAAAGTTATACCATTCCTCTATGTGTGTATTATGTCTTAGTTTATTGTAAAAATTAGAGGCATCTTGTCTCAGAGCTTTTGTCACTTTAAGTCTGGACTACTGCAGTTCCTGATCTATGGACTGTCCCAAATATGCCCTGAAAAGTCTTCAGCTGATCTAAAATGCTGCAGCGAGGATTCTGATGAGAAGCTTGTTAAATTTAGGATAGAGTTAACATATAAAACGCTCTACCTTGACCTCATAGTTCCATGTTTCAAACTTCGCTCTCAGACTGCAGGTCGACTTGTGGTTCCCAGAGTCTCTAAAAGATGGGAGGGAGAGCCTTCAGCTATCAGGCCCCTCTCTTATGGAACCAGCACAGTGTGGATATGGGAGGCAGACACCCTCCCTACCATCAAGCTTAACACCTTCCTGTTTAACACATCTTATAGTTAGGGATAGTTTAGCCATCCATTAGTTATGCAGTCATGAAGACATCCCATAATGCACTTAGCAGTCCCTTCTCTGCTCCTTATCTTTTTCTGCAGGTCTAAAAGCTGCATTGTGTGTTAATCTGTCTTTCCTGTCCTCTCTATCCCAGCCAGTCAAGGCAGATGGCTGCCCTCCCTGAGCCGGTTCTGACAGAGGTTTGTCTTCCTGTTAAAAGTGAGTTTTCCTTCCTACGTTCGCCTCCTGTACGCTCAGGATGGTGATTGGATGAAAGTCGAGATTTATTGCAATCTTTTGGTTTCACCTAGCTAGGCTATTAATTATGAACTGGCTTAAATTCATGTGTGTGAGATGAAGTGGCACTATACAAATAAAGCTGAATTTAATAGTTACTAATTATTCAAGCTATCATGTTAAACATGTCTTGTGATCACGCATAAATTGTGTCAAAACACTTCATTTATTTGCAGACAAATAAATCTGCAAAACAGGGTTCACAGCTCTAAGATGGCCAGGAAGACTGAGTCCAAATCACTTCAAAAGAGGTCCTCTTGTGACTGTCCGGAATTCAGAGACTTTGGTTGGACAAATCCAATTAAAAAAATGTGGAACAAGAAAGAAGACAAAGTAGATTATAAAAGATCCACCATAGCTTAACATATTTTCTACAGTGTAATAAATGGTGTATTATGGTGCCATCTAGTGGATATAGCTGCAATGGCAGCCCAGTTTTATCAAGGACCACAGCCTTTTGTAGTACCTGACTTAAAAACGAGATGAGACTTCATATTTTATTATCTGCAACTTTATTTCAAGCTAAACAATTTAGAATAGTCTGTACTAATATATCAAAATATTTGGCAGTTCTTCTGTTGATAAAGTAAAAGTATATTAGGGTTTTGTGTTAATAAATTGTATCCAGTATTTTGCCCTTTAGATATACACATCTGTTGTGACAATAAGGAAAATAGCATGACTGCTATAAACATTACATTGCATCTCAATGTGATCCCACCAGTTTGTTATATGTTCCTTTAAATACAGTCTGTGCAATTTAACAGACTAAAACTCAAACATATACACATGTCAAATCATCCTTTTATCAAATGCAAACAGATAACATCATAATAACCCTGTTAAATAAATATGTTTCTTCTTGCTTGTAACATGGTAACACATTGTTTACTCAGGGGGCTTCTTTTTGGCTTCGACATCCTTCTTAAAGGCTTCAATTTTCTTGGCAATGTTGGGAACCTAAACAGAAAATGTAGCACAGTTTATACAATAAGTATATTCTGGTAATTAATGAAAAAAAGAGACAACTTCACAATAAGTGACAACTGTCTGTCATTGATCCGATTTATGTTTATCTAAGCTTACTCTTACAGGTGAAGTTATGTGTAGACTATTCCAAAATTAATTTTATGGACACGTGTGGATCCGCAACACACATTGTTTTATTAAGAAAAACATCCACATTTTTAGAGACCTACAGATTCTCTGGAGTGATTTTACGACGGTGTTGAAACGACGACGGAATTACTTACTTCATAATTTTGGGCGAGATACATCCCCACGACATTCCCCAGGGTAAAGCCAGCCTGAGAAATAAATAAAACAATTTAATTTATATTTACAGTCAAGTTAACAACTGTCTTTTCGGTAGCAGTACAGTAATATAGCAAACCAAACCGAATTAGACAACTTTAGTTAGCTTGTAATGCTACATGCTAACAGCCGTCAGCGTCTTGGGAAAACACATAATAATATGAGTTTAACTCACCAGAAACTGCAACATGGTGGGATAATTAAATCCGTAAAGGTCTGATCACAGAAACTGAACCTAGTTCTTTAAAATAAAGATAAGTCGTTGCTTCAGAGGTGAACAGGGAAAATAAACCAGACCAATTGGGTAACGGTGCTAACTTCTCACAACAAAAAGTTTACGCATGCGCAGAGTTGTTCTCGCGTTATTTTGTAGGCTGTTGAATTGTAGTTTTTAGCCCCTCCTCTGCTATTGCAGGTCCCAGTTTGAAAACTACATCCCCCACCCAGTCACAAAAACTATCCGTCAACCAGTAGGTGTTGTTGCAATGGTGGTTACGGAGGGACATTGAATGACTTTGGCTCCATCACGAGAAAGACCTCTGTATTAGCTCATTTTATTTAATAAATTGCCAGCATGGAGGCTCTTATCCCTGTGATAAACAAGCTCCAAGATGTGTTCAACACTGTGGGTGCGGACATCATACAGCTACCGCAAATTGCAGTGGTGGGAACTCAGGTAAAATGTAATTGTTGTATTAGCTCCTGCCATGCTAGTAGCCACATAACCTCGGACTTACCGGTACTTATAAATGAACAGTGATTTCAGCAGTGTTTACTGGCGTTACACAAATTCAGTGCTATAGTTTAGCGTTATATCAAAGAAATGTTAAGAAAGAGAGCAGCTGGTATTCTGGGATGCTAATCTCAGCTGCAGTTTTCTCAGGGATTCGGAATTAAATCTTAAGAGTCGCTGATGGCTATAACCTCAGCTGGCAGTAGATCTTTCCATCCCAGGCTGTATTAATGTGCTTTTTAGCTAATATCTTCACCCTTTTTGTGTCTCCAGAGCAGCGGAAAGAGCTCTGTGCTGGAGAGCCTGGTGGGCAGGGACCTGCTGCCTCGTGGGACTGGTGTTGTAACCAGGCGACCTCTCATCCTTCAGCTTGTTCATGTAGATCCTGGAGATGCCCGGAAAATGGAGGATGGTGGTAGGTTTCAACACCCTTCTCATCCCCTGATTTCTTGATTTATGTATCTCTTTTTCGAAACTCATAAATATATTTTTTTTATGTACAGTATGCAGAGAAAATTCATGTATTAGTCCCCATCATTAGTATATAATCACCATTTTAAACCGATCTCACTTTTTAACCACTTACAGATGGCATAAAGTGAAAAACACCATGCTTCAGAGATGCATTTTACAGGTGTCTTCATATTTAATACTCTGATATAGCTTTTCTAGCTCAGTCCCTTTTCCTGCTTCAAAGCCATGTTTGTGTTTTAGTTGCTTTTATTTACCACATCAGTATCCAGGCATCCAACCCGTGTTAACTGCCCTTCTTTGCCTTTTGCAGAGTAGTTGCAAAATGCTATTTTCATTGCTTTGGGCATTCTAACCTTTTAACTTTGACCTCACAGCCAAAGAAGGTGAAGAATGGGGGAAGTTTCTACACACTAAAAACAAGGTATGCAGTTGCATAATACTGAATAAGATTATTTGTTTCACGGTTGTTGCTTGTTGTGAGGGTTTGTTGCTTTTTGTTTTGCAGATCTACACAGATTTTGATGAAATCAGGCAGGAAATTGAAAACGAAACAGAGCGAGTGTCTGGAAATAATAAGGTGAGACCGAGTGGCTGTATTTGCAGGTTTACTGAAGAAAAGTAGCAGGTAGAAACTGAAAATTGTTACAGTGAGTGTGTAAGGTGATGAGGGAGCATCTTTAAAGCAACTTACAATATAACACATTGTGAGTTGGAATTTTTAATTATAAATAAATAATAATGAAAGATAAGAAAAGAGTAGAACCGTACATTTACCTATCATTAAAGAGGTGGTGTTCTTTTGTTCCTCATAGTGATCAGATGTAGACTGTGTTGATTATATAGGTTGACTTGTGTTAAAACTTATGTGTGAATGATGGGTGGAGCAGGTGGTTAGCACTGTGGCCTCACAGCAAGAAGGTTGCTGGTTCAAGGCTGGTGGCGACCCTGTTTAGAGAATAATTGGTAGATAATAGATGGATGATGTATGAATGGAATTGGATATTTAGTACCAGACACATATTCAAAGCAAATAGGTGTCAAACTCAAAACTCAAAAACAATCCCCACAATCATTGGCAAAAAAATGATTGGAGGAGGACTGCCCTCTCTGAAAACAGAACAAAACACAGCTCATCTATCCATGTGGATGGATTCTGTCTGTACCTGTAGTATACCTGTTCTGTTTGGTAAACCAGCCGTTTAGTTTAGCTATCGATGGTTGGTGAAAGCGATCACTCCTTTGAGACTAGCAGTCATCTCACATGCTGTTTCCAAAATAAGAGCCACATATTTAAGAACCACCATTTAGATATAATCACTGAACGAGCTCTTTTGTTCCGTTGGCTGTCTTTAACTTGCATAGCCGATATGACTGGAAGAATGGTGTTTGTTTTGTTATGCAGCCGCCACCAAGTCCAGTCCTTAAGAACAAAGCTGATGTTGATCAGCTCTGAAGGTATCACCAGTTTCTGCAACTTTAATATAAAGATTCACCTTGCACAAAAATAAAACAGGTTTTCTACCTTTTTTTTTTAAATTAAACAATCAAAGATGGTAAGAAGTGAAATAATGGGTAAGTTAGTTTGGTAAACCTGTAAAGCACTGCTGATCATTGTTCCTCTGCAGGGAATCAGCGATGAGCCCATTCACCTCAAGATCTTCTCTCCTAATGTTGTCAACCTCACACTGGTGGACCTGCCGGGAATCACTAAGGTACCGCACGCTGAACTTCCCGCCTCCCCAGCCTGCGAGCCTTTGATCATCAGGCGCCCATGGGGAAAATTTGTACCGCCACTCTTCATTTCAGACCCCAGAAAAGCCTAAAACTGTGATTAACTGGATAAACCCGGTCACCGGTCTTAGTTTCTCACTCAGGTGTTTGTGATCTTACTAGTCAGTCTCGATGTTTCAAATAGTTGTGCTACCAAAGCACAGGTCTACACATTTTTTATTCCAGCCTCATTAGCTGGTCCCCTCCAGCTAAAGAAGTGTTAATGTAAGAAATCCCCTGCTTTAGTGTCTAATGAAACAAACTGACATGTACTTTGTCTCTTCTTTAATTGGTCTTGTTCCCTTCAGGTGCCTGTTGGTGATCAGCCTAAGGACATTGAGATCCAGATAAGGGATTTAATCCTGAAGCACATTTCTAACCCTAACTGCATTATCCTGGCTGTCACGGCGGCTAACACAGACATGGCTACCTCAGAGGCTCTCAAGGTGGCGCGGGAGGTCGACCCTGATGGTGGGAAAGCCTGAATGAGATGGTTTTAGTTTAAATCAACCAAGATCCTCTGGAAGATCAGTTACTTCTCCAGTACTTACTGACCTTTTTATGAATGACTGAATCATCAGGCAGGAGGACGCTGGCTGTGGTGACCAAACTAGACCTGATGGATGCTGGTACTGATGCTATGGATGTGCTAATGGGCAGAGTTATCCCTGTCAAACTGGGCCTCATTGGAGTAGTTAACAGGTCCTTATGTTTATTATTTTGTTCGTTCAAATATATTTAGTGTTTATGTTTTCGTTATAGGGATCTAGAGCCGACTTCCTTCTAAATATGTTCATGTTTTTGACCGTTTAGGAGCCAGCTGGACATCAATAATAAAAAGTCAGTGGCTGATGCAATCCGGGACGAGCATGCTTTCCTGCAGAAGAAGTATCCATCTCTCGCCAACAGAAACGGAACCAAATACCTGGCCAGAACTCTTAACAGGTGACATTTCTTCTAGACTTTAAAAGTTTTTGTGTGTGCCTCATTAAAAAATAAAACATAAGAGCTACTTGTCTTAAAGCAAAGTTTAAACAATACAGAGATAATGTCTTAAAGAAGAGCTGTAATCAAAGGTCCAGAAACACAGCAACAGTTTTGAGTGTTAGAGGTACAGTGTGGAAGAATTACTGACATGAAGGAGGAAAAATGATCATAGTTATAACTTCAAATGTCAAACTAAAGAGCAGCCATCAGTGGCCAAAGTTCATCACTGTTATCTGCGAGTGAATTCAGTGTCCTCAGGTGCAGCGTGACTCTATACGCTGTAACCGATCATACACAATTATGCCCAGGTGTACTATATTCCCATGTATGCCTTCAGGGCATTACTTGTTCTGTACTCAGACAGATACAAGTAAGCAGTTATAAAGTTTCACATCACACTTAAAGTTGTTTGTTTATTCAGGGAAATTCAGTGAAAATGGTGTCGCATATTGCGGCTGCAATGAGTGTGGACTAATGGCAAGTGGCTCGTTCTAAGAGAATAAACACATCATAGTGATTTTGGTAAATAGAAATACAGTTTTTATGCACTTTGTGCATTAAAAGAAAACAACTATACAGAGATGAAAACACTAGAAAAAGGATAAACAATTAGAATTGATGAAGAGCGTTAAATTTCTTGGGTTTGTTTTCTATTTTTCTTTGACTTCTTTTCTTTTTGGAGGACTAAGTATATTGTTTGACACATTTTATAATTAATATTATTATTATTAATGGGAGTCTTTTGATCAAGAAACCAAATGGAGGAAAAACCATTAAATACTGGTGCAAAAAGATCTGAAAATGCAGAGGTCATGTATTTGATTAATCTGTATTTTTATTTCACAATGACAACATGAAAATGCTGTATTGCTTTTCCAACGACCTTCCTGGTCCTCCATACCTAATGTTGATTATTAAAGGCAAAATAAAAAAGTATGGTCTCTGGTACGTGCAGCTTTTCCTAGAGATGCAACTCTGCAGCCTTTTCAGCTTCATGCAGTCGTGGAGCATTTTTTACTTTGTGCATCAAGGTTGAATTCCTCTCTTGAGTGGTCTGACAGCTCTGTGGTGACGAGGGGTTTTGAAGATGCGGCCTATTTTTTGTACAAAAGAAAGAAGCATCGTAAAATATGTCAGGCAAATAAGCTTTTATCTAAGAAAAACAGGCTTAAACGTAAGTGTATTCACAATAATGTCATTTATCTTTCGATTGAAAATCAACATGAAGTGCGTTTAAAGCCATATACAGTATGTCACTGCCTTCTTTCTCCCTTGTTTTCCTGTTATTCTCTCAACCATTTCAGTTTCTTACTAAACACAAGTGCCATAAACAACAGGTTAACAAAAGGGTTTAAATAATTGGAATAAATGTGTGTCAACGTCCAACTTTAACTGTGCCGTGTAACCAGGAAACATGGCGTCGCTTCAGCATCGGTGCGATAGCTGCGAGAAGCAGCTCTCGCATCACTGAGGCCCATCAGAGAATTCTGCTGTCAGTCATCTGGAATTTAACACTCTGCCCTTTTCTGCCATAATGTCAGGCTACTGATGCATCACATCCGAGACTGTCTCCCTGAGCTGAAGACACGGATCAATGTCCTGGCTGCTCAGTACCAGTCCCTGCTGAGCAGCTACGGTGAACCCGTAGAAGACCAAAGTGCCACCTTGCTCCAGCTCATTACTAAATTTGCAACAGAATACTGCAACACCATCGAGGGAACAGCGAAATACATCGAGACGGCTGAGCTGTGAGTAGCAGTTCCTCTCCCTCGTTCTGCCACTTGGTGATGCTGTTGATCCAGCAAAGTGAAAATGAGCAAGCGGTTGCACTGGTTTCATCATTTAATATGATACAACTTGTAAGTAGAGGCACGCACAGCCTCTGTGAAGTGGAAGCTGACAGGAGTGCGGCCCATGGGGTTCACATCACAGCTAATATTCCCCTGCTGCTGTTTTTCAGGTGCGGTGGAGCTAGGATTTGTTACATATTCCATGAGACTTTTGGCAGAACGTTGGAGTCTGTGGATCCTCTTGGAGGACTCAGCACCATCGATATCCTAACAGCCATAAGAAATGCAACAGTGAGTGCAACTCCTGGATGGGACATTATTAGCTGTTTCTAGTGGCACTGTAATTTTAGGATGTCTTGCTGAGCAACCAGAATACAATACAACTCATTCTCTTACTAGTACATGATGTCCTGATTCATTCCTAACCTGAAGCCTCCATCTCTTCCTCCATCAGGGTCCCCGTCCATCCCTATTTGTGCCAGAGGTTTCCTTTGAGCTGTTGGTAAAGAAGCAGGTGAAACGCCTGGAGGAGCCCAGTTTGCGTTGTGTGGAGCTGGTCCACGAGGAGATGCAGAGGATCATCCAGCACTGCAGCAACTACAGCACACAGGTAGTCCACAAACAATGTGTGTTTTATCTTCGCCTTGCATACACACAGACAGATTCATGTTGTTTTGTCTTGTAGGAGCTGCAGAGATTCCCAAAGCTGCACGAGGCCATTGTCGAAGTGGTCACCTCCCTCCTTAGGAAGAGACTCCCCATCACCAATGAAATGGTACCATCCTTTGTTTGCATGTGGGTAATAATAATCCCATTATGTACTTTAGTGATAAAATTAAAGCTGTCCTTTTTCTTTGCCTCAGGTCCACAACTTGGTTGCTATTGAGCTGGCCTACATCAACACGAAGCATCCAGACTTTGCAGATGCTTGTGGGGTTATGAACAATAACATAGAGGTTTGTACTCCAGTTTTTATTATTGTGTGTTTAGGATTTAGGAAGCCTTTACTTATCTGAGCCTATTATAAAGATGAAAGGAGTTTATATATTACATATAAAATGAATCTTCTCAGCAACAGCAATGTGATGTAGGAACATCTGTGTGTTCTTTATAGGAACATAGGAGGAACAGGATGAGAGAGCTACCTACTGCAGTGCCCAGGGATAAGGTAAAATAGATCTGATAAAGGTGGCTCATTTGTTTTCATATTTGGTTGCAGTCAGCAGCGTCCCTCATAGCACCACAGGATGAGGACCAGTGAGGGAAATGCTTCGGATGGTTTCCATCAGGGAATTTTATCCTGCATCTCTTTGACTGCTCACCTCTGTTAGTCTGTCTCTTCTTAGTGCCGTTTATTTATTTATTTTCTCTCCTCATTCCTGCTCTCATATTTCTGCTAGTCTGTTGGCAAAGGCCCGGCAGACCCAGCTGTGGTTTCTGGCGAGCCCTCTGCGTCTGGAGCAGACATGGACAGTGCCAAGGTGGGCACGTAATGCAGCTCGCTGGCTCTGTTCCTGGCTGGCTGTGGGTCTGGTGGGGCATGGATGGATGGGTGGATGCGCATGGGCTGCTTGCATGCTGTATGATCTTTGTCTGCTGACGATCTACTTTTGTTTTGCTCTCCCTCAGCCAGAGCAATCTTGCACAGCAGTTTTGTTTTCTTAAATCTGTTTTACCCCACATTTATCCTGCAGGAACAGTTTTGTCTCCCTCTCTTCCCTTTTCAAACCTCTTAACACTTTGGCTGGTTTGTCTTTTCTTAAATAATAGAAATTGTGAGTTCTAAGTCAGCCTTTCTATTGTGTGTCCTCCAAACATTTCTTTTAAGGTTTTTCTTTGCAGCGCCTGCTCATTAAGATAGCATAGGCTTAGTTAGCATTTCAAGCTCAAAGTCACAAAAAGACAGAGGCGAGGTCCACAAATGATCAGAAGTGCATAAAAAAACAGGAATAGATACAAAACCCCTGAGCAAAGATGTAAAATGACTATAATGGGATGATAAATGATAACAAAGATATGCAGTGTCACTACAAAAAGTTGTGAAATTACTTTAAAAGAGCAAAAACATACACACAGACACAGGGTCACAAAAATTAAAAAGTCATTAAAATGATCATAATGGGAAGCAAAACCACCACAAGAGAGAAGAAGTAATGCTACAACAAAGCAACATGATGCAAATAGCATGTAAAATTAGCAACGATGTTTACAATGCAATAAGAAAGACATGCAGACTGTCAACAAAGAGCTGGAAAATGACTTTAAATAAAGATGCAAAATGCTCTGTAAAGCTCAGTGCAAATAACTGCAAAAAGATGCCAAGTAACTACCAAATGGAGCAGAAAGAAGCAAAAAGATGAACACAAACTGACCAAAAACAGGGAAAATTACCACAAAGGCTTAAATAAAAATAGGCATTGGTCCAATGCAGCCTCAGAGAGATGCAAATAGATCACAGAAGCACAACATAGTTTGTTTTATTAGTTACCTAATAAGTCTGCGCTTATTACCCCATTGCCTCTTAATGTATTCATGCTAGCAGCATGGCCCTGATGATGAATGGTGGTCCGTTGGAGAGCAACTTTGTGCTCCCTAGAAGATAAAGCCTATTAGCATTTAGTTATGTGTTGTTTTGCAGAACGGCTGCATCAACAGTGTAGAGTTATTTTTTTTATAATGCTGAAAAATTAGTTTCAGGTTTCTTTTATTTATTTATTTGATCTGACAGAAATGGTTGCATATGTGTTACTGTCCAAACCATCCTGGTGACCTGCAGCAAACCCTGATAATATGCAAAGTGAAGCTGCACTAATGGGTTTGTGGCCTCTGTGTTCTTTTTGTGTTTCAGGCCCCGGCCGCAGGACCGCAGGGCGAGCAGGATGGCACGGGGAACTGGAGGGGGATGCTCAAAAAAGGAGAGGAAGCCCCGGGCTCCGGGCCTGGAAGCCCACTTAAAGGAGTCGTCAACCTTCTTGATGTGGTAACCAAACCTTTTTCCCACAAGGATCCACGTTATTTCTACCAGCTGATGACAGATTTAGAAACTCCCTTTTGTCCTCCCAGCCCGTCCCAGTCGCCAGGAAGCTGTCGTCTCGTGAGCAGCGGGACTGCGAGGTCATTGAGCGCCTCATCAAATCTTACTTCCTTATCGTTCGCAAAAACATCCAGGACAGGTAGATCGACACGCTCCTTTAAAGCATGCAGTTATTCTAATTATATATGCAAAGAACTGAAACCGAATGAATCAAATGAACCAAATTAATTGATTTATAAAGCCCTTATAACACCAGCTATGAATAAACAAAGCACTGTGCCATCATGTCTTCGTTTCTTGGAGGTTGTTAAATGTAAGCTCTTCTTGCAGAGCTCAATAGGGTTAAGTAGTTCCACCGGGTGGTTCAGTTTCAAGCCCCTCAGTTTGGGGGAACAACACAGCCACTGGACCGTCCTGCTGCCTTGTTCTCAGCCATCTGTTCGCTCTGTTTCCTCTCTCTGCGCCGCAGTGTGCCAAAGGCAGTGATGCACTTCCTGGTCAACCATGTGAAGGACAGCCTCCAGAGCGAGCTCGTTGGCCAGCTGTACAAATCAGGCCTCCTCAATGATCTGCTGACTGAGTCGGAGGATATGGCCCAGCGGCGCAAAGAGGCCGCTGACATGCTGCAGGTAACGGGCTTCCTCCTCGTATTGTCGGCTTGTCCCCGGTGTACAAAGCGTATGTTTTGTTTTACGAGCATGTTATTGTTGTCCACAGGCATTACAGAGAGCCAGTCAGGTGATCGCTGAGATCAGGGAAACACATCTGTGGTGAGAAACGAACCTTATGTGTTATCTACCCATAACGCCCAGAGGACCGACGCTCCACCCCCTTCATCATGTCTGAACTGGAACTTTTGGTTTTGCAAACTTAAATATGTTTGATATAATATACAGTAGAAATCCTGTTGGCTTAAAATACTCTAAATAAGTTCATTATAGTTATTTAAAATGCTTGATGTTATATGGAAAACTTGAAACGCACTGCCTGAGTTTGCTTAATGTTCAGGGTGAGTCCGCTCCGGGAGGAGCTGCTTTGATGACAGGTGGTGTTTAACCAGGTCTTCTGAATGAAGCGGGAAGTTAAAGCTGAAACAGATAATCAGAGAAGCTCTCCAGCCCTTTTCATTTAGAAGTAGCTCTCATGTCCGACACCACTGAGCCCCCACCAGTCTCATTTTTGCACTATTGCCACCATACTGTATTGTATTGCAATTTTCATTCTAAAATTGTTGCCATCTGGTTTATTTATTGCCGTGTTATTTAAATGTGAGGACAGTTCGATGAGCACTGTTGCAGCTAGTTAAGTTTACATATCGCTGCCTGTGTATAAATTCATGGTACATCGTGGTCTGTGTATGGCTCCACATGAATAAAGAGGTATTTTATTGCCATTCACTTTGTTTGGATCCACATGTGTGTAGATCAGTGGAAATGCAGCACAAAAACGCTTTTCTGGGATAGAACACACATCTGTTTATTAATGTCTACGACTTCCCGTTGAACCTTTAACAAACATACAATTCCATGTCTTTAAAATGTAGAGATATGAACCAGATTGAGCCCTGCCGCTCGTTCGGGTGCCTCTGAGATCTCCTGTTGATGTCTATCTCACCCTGCCCTTGGCCTTGCCTCTTCCTTTGGCGCTGTGAAGAAAGACAGAAATGTTTAGCGGCCCGAGCTTCTGCATAAATGATTACTTATCAAACGGAGTGTATTTTATTAATCTTTTTATTTACCAAGGACAAGGCTAAATGTAGGATCGGAGTATTTAATATGAAATAAAATGAGATTATGAGGGTTACTTATAAATAATTGCAAACGACAGCTCTGCTTTTCTGAATATATAGAAAAAAATCTGCATTTTGAGGTAACAAATTTGCACTTAGACATTTAACATTTTAAGTTTTTCCTTTTATAAATGGATACACCGACTGATTGGACCATTAGCCAGATTCTAAGGCTAATCAGGCAATTTTTACACTTATGACCCTTTAATTTGATCACAATTCTGTGTCTTTAAACCTAAAATGCTACTTGACTTTCAGTCTTTTTACAGCTATTATTTCAGGTGTGCACAAAAAAAACATTATTTTAAAAATTGGTATAAGTTTTATCACATTTAGAGAGAAAATATGAACTTAACATTAAGATATCCTCATTTATTCATTATGGTAAATGCACTGTGTAAATATATACATTCATGTCATTTGATTATTGATCCTAAATATGAACTTACGACTCATAAAAATGGAAAGTAGTGCATCTATAACTTCTCTGCTTCTAATCATTTCCATCATATTTCATCTCAAACTGTGTTGCTTTTATTATCTTTAAAGATACATGCCCATTAGGAAGGAATCAGCAGAAAGCTGAAAATTAGATTAGATCTAAGCAAGAGGGGTTGAGCTGTTGGCCGATATACGACGGTGTGGGCAAATATTTGGGTCAGAGCTGATGTAAAACGAGCTAAAGTGGAAAATGTTCCTGTCGGCTGACGAATCAAACATGTAAAATTCTGTTTGGTTATAACGGGATGCTGCGTCTTCCAGGCTAAAGATGAGGAGGAACCATGTGGCTTGTTATCAGCGCACATTTCAAAAGTCAACAACTGGGATGATAAGGAAGGCAAAGAGCAGTGAGAAATGCCACGCTGTCCTAACTTCTGAAACATCACATTCAGAAGCACATAGTTTCTCCAAAAACGATTTCTGATAAGTTGTCTTCGTAAATAAAAAGGGTTTTGATGCTTTGCAGTCACTGCAGCCGGATTTTATTTGCACCACCCCTTTGGAAACACATTTTTTTTCATTTAAAAACGAAGCAAAAATATTCAGATGCTGCACGATCACATGAACTAGAGCAGCCCCGCTCGTCATGTCCAAACGTTTGACTTTATTCTATGTGCTGCGGACTGGTCTTACTTCAATTGCTACAATTCATCAGTGCTGTATGATGTCTGAAAATGAGAGGCTGAGGAGAAAGCGTGCGTAGATGAAAGCAAAGTGCAAACACCAAAGCAGCGTGCTATTAGAAGAGGACACAGCACACTATAGACGATGATTGTATCCTCTCAACAGAGGGCCTTACCTTTGATGCTTCTTTATTTATTTCTTAATACTTTTGCTCATAAGATTTGATACAAACACAAATGCATACTGGATATTTGACACACAGACCAACTGGTCCAACACAGATGCTTTAAATTTCTATGACTGACTTCCAAGAGCCAAATCGATTTGCTTTTCTTTTCCCTTTTTCTTAAACTTGGAGGGTTTTGTTGTTTCGCTCTAAAACATCTCAGCAGGACGCATGACTGATGTGGGGATCCAGTCTGGTTTCCGCGACGCTCCTTCAAACCACCGTGAAGCTTCTTGTATTTTACAGACTTCAAAGCACAAACTTTGCTGTGGAGCGGGGCCCACTGTGTTTTCAGACCGCCATGATGGAAAATGTAAAGGAGGATGAATGAGGGAAGAGCTGCCACATCAGTTAAAAGAGAATAAAGAATAGTGAGGAGAATACGAGACTGATGTTTGCAGGGTAAGTTACTTATTTCTTTGTGTCTATGTTAATCTATGCCCACAATTCACTCAGCAAAGACTGTATCACATGCTCCTCCTTAGTATAAAGTAGGATTATGTGACTTTAAAAGGCCTTGGGTGGGAGAATGAAAGGATCTGAAACAGTGCACAAATATAGCTTAGTGTATCAAATTGCAAATTATGCTTCAGAGTTTGTTCTGCTTTTTAGACAGAAAAAAATATGTTTGATTTAAAGTGTTCCCGAGGCTTTTTAAATGAAACCCAATCCATTGGATTATAGAAAAAAGGATTCATGATCCACACTGGAGATTTCCTGGGAAACCTCAGGTGTGGCTCCAAAGATGGCTCCCACTTACCTTTGGGTGGCCTGAACACGAGCCTGGAGCAGATTGATCTGTGGGGGAGGGGGAAAGACATGAAGGACTGGCTAAGCCCAGGCACAAGAGCAGACACATGGGGACACCAGCTGAGCCAAAACAGACCTGGTGGTCCTAAAGAACTCAGTGGAACAAAGGCAGATGTGTTCAGATCATTAATATCTGAGCTGATCATTTAGCTGGAATTGCAGCAGGATCTCTGATATGAAATCTGTATCAGTAGATTTCATCACGAGCTGTCAAAACGTCTCTTTCAGCTCAGACATGAGACGCTGACTGACTGAAATGTGGGTCCAAATCACATTGTAGCTGTCACAGTGGGAGGGGAGGTATGCCAGCGTGTTTTCAAATGCATATCGTTTGTGGATGAGCTTGTAAAGATATGAAAATCAGTGTTACATGACATTCATTTGTTCCAGGAGCTAATGCTACTTAGCTTTAGAATAAAAACTTTATTTTATTTGCTATATAGGCTTTATAGTGCATAGTGTATTGATGTCTATCAGAAACACAAGGAAGAAAAAATCTGTTTCATCGGGTCACGTTTGCCCTCATTTTCTGGTGTTATTGTATTTTATTCTGATGCACTTCATCACTTCCACCTTTAGAGGCACTTAAACTCACCTCTTTCACAACTCTGTCATCATGACTCTGGTCCAATCAGTCTTCCATTCACTTCCTCCTGACAGACAAGCCCTTACTTCCTCATTGCATATCTTTTTTTCATCCTCCACCACTGTTTAGACTCCCTTTGCTTTGCTTATGTCACCACACACAAGATGATTGTTTAGAAATCAATAACAAAACAAATGTTTTAAGCTTTGTTGTAAATCAGTACATTTGTTCTGTCCTTACAGCTCCTCATCAAAACAAAGCCAGCTAATCTACAAGAGACCTGCAGGAGTTCTTTGTTTTCTGGAGGCAACATTCATGAGATCAGCCATGCAAGTCCGATGTTCACCGAGTCTAAATTTATTCACAAAAGCTGCCTTCATCTCCCCGATCAACTCCTTTTTTTTTGTTTTGGAAAAGGCAAACAGGAAAAGTAAAAACTCGTCAAACTATTTGAGAAATATTTTTACTTTTACGAACATCAGAACAGCCATAGCCTCTATTTAACAACGAGGAGTTAAATGTTCATTTTTTTCCTGTGTAACATTTAGAAGACACTTCTTGTAGGCACATGATGCTCGACCCTCATCCTGGTCTTTGCAGGACACACACACACACACACACACACAGACACAAACCAACAGCCTCACCTCCATGCTGCACCCTACTCACTCTGCACCCAGTTCAACCCTCTGAGACTTGACCTGTAACCCTTTGAGACATGGACAGAAGCTACACACCAACC
The DNA here is from genome assembly GCA_037177535.1 of Pseudomugil gertrudae. Lineage (NCBI taxonomy): Eukaryota > Metazoa > Chordata > Actinopteri > Atheriniformes > Pseudomugilidae > Pseudomugil > Pseudomugil gertrudae. The sequence continues at coordinate 9,783,724 of JBAMHV010000025.1, forward strand.
AAGAGGCTCATAGTCCTCTTTAACCATTACTCACAACTTCTGCTGGTCAATGATTTGAGCCTGGAGTATATTGATCTGTAAGTCAAGCCAGACTCATTTAAACAGGCCTCCTTCAGAACAGTCCTAATGAGAGGCGTGGTACATTGTTGACATTGTATACATAATATGTATATGTCTTATTATGGCTACTTACTACGAATCTGATGCTCATAAAATGAATAATACGATTTTTTATGATACATTTCAGTGACTATTTTGTTAGCAAAATGTGAGCAAAACAGTCCACCGACTGTTGATAACTCAGTCTGTTCTTAGATGGATGGCTAATATTTAAAGTCAAAATACTTACGTCATACTTCTGCCTCTTCAGTTTCTCAGTGAGGTCAAACTTCTCAGCCTCCAGTGACATCAGCCACTGCCACAGCTCAGAGGCCTTCTCCCTTTGTGAACAAATCAGATAAAGTTCACTTAAATGACATCGATTAGAGGAATTATATTATTTTATAATTGTATTATTATACTTGCATTATTTAGACTAATTAAAGTTAAGTCATTGTGGGTGTTTATTCATAAACATTCATAAACCTACATCAAACTGTGATTATGGGTATTTACACAGCTGCAAAAATGTGTCCTCACTTCAGCTTGTCCTCATTGAGATGGTCAATATTGAGAGGTTTCCTCCTCTCTGCTAGGATCTTTCTCTTCTTCTCTCTCTCTGTCTGCTTCTTTGCACCCCGCTTTCCATCTTGCTGGAACGCAATGGAGATAAATACATAAAAAAAAGAAAGAATAAAAGACGCTACATTGATCCTGCTAATGACTAACTGTCCAAACTGAACCTAACAACTCACCCTCTGCTGGACACCTCCATACTGCTGACCCAAACCCTGCATCTGAAACCTCTGGCTGACCCAAACCCTGCATATGAGACCTCTGGCTGATCCAAACCCT
>JBAMHV010000025.1:9794148-9839584 GCA_037177535.1 Pseudomugil gertrudae
CTCGAACTAGTTCATTTTCATCTGTGTGAACTGAACTTTGAGCTAGTTCTCTTTAAGTATGAACTGGCACAACACTGGGCTTTGATGTGCACGCTTGTAAACAACCTTTTCCAGGTACTGGAAAGACTTTGAAGTGCAGCAATGCCAGATATGTCCATCATTAGATATATAGGCTGATGTTCATGCTTAACATCGTATTTTCTGTCAGAAGTGCTTCTGGTTTAATGTAAACTATGAAAAGGGTTTTGTTTCCTATTAGTTTAATGATTCTTTTCTTTTTTGTTTGGGTGTCAGTGGGCTATACAGTTGGCAAAGTTTAAGCATTTAATGTACAGAGCTCAACTGAATGTACTCTGAAGCGACTGTGACTTGGGTTTCAATGTGCTCTTTAACAACATCTCCTGCATGTCACGGTTGAATCTTTTTAGGGTTATTCGGAGTGTTGCCTGTAGAAAAACACCACAAAATAATGCAACATAAACTTCTAAATAAAACACATAACTGAAAGTAATCTTGTATGTATGCATGGCTGCTTCCCAGTTTGCCTGAAAGGGCTAAACTATGAGATCATGGTCATGTCATAATGTCATCTGGGTAATCTCAATAAAATTACAAAACAAAAGTACGTGAGCGGTTTCAGGCCGGGGAAATGCAAATTTTACGACGCAATCTTTTGATAATTGTACCCTTAAACGATCCATCTTGACAAAAACAGCAATCAATCTTTGGGACCAAGTTCAAGGTTATTGGGTTACATCATGTCGCAGTACGATTACACGCAGCACTTTATTGGAACTTGTTTGTTTTCCAAAGGCTTATAAATCACCAGACACACAAAAAAAAGCAATGTCATTTCTTCTGAAGTGTGGAAGAGTGCAGAGGTCTATTTTTAAGAATAATAGAGTGAGCTTTTGAACAGGTGTGGAGCAACTCCTCCAGACAATGGCTCTGGCTAACCTTGCCTGGGCTCCAGTAAATCAATGAGCTGGGACCCACATTCAGACAGGCTATTTTTGTTCTAACAGGTTTAACAGACAGCTGCTGGTTAGGGCAACATTTATACTGTAACCTCTCAGGAGGAATTGTTTTTGACTTCAAAATATCACAGCAACAAGTCAAAGATTTGTTTCAGTCCTGTATGTCAGATGAGGGAATAAAACCGGGTCCATGTATGTGCAGTTTCACCCCCGCGCTTCCAGTCTGGCTGCAGTCCTCTTCTTTCTTTCCAAGCCATTTCAAAGAGCCAGCTGCACATTCAATCCCTGCATTCCATATTTGCACCTTCTCTAAATATGGTTGCTGCCCAAAATTATTGCCTCTGCTTCTCTTCTGTTGTGTATATGCTTAAATCCAAATATTCTGCTGGTTGTGGAGGTTCTGAATACTTATTTGTATCATCTGACGTCAAAAAACGAATGTTTGGAGGAGAGCACGACCAAAGCAGAAATAGAAAAAAAGCCATCTGGTTGAAGAAAAGCAGTGAACTGGAAACCCAGAAGGAATTCACAGTGTATGAGGGCTGTCATGGCTGGGGTATTAAATGTGTATTTGCTTTAATGAATGCGGTCAGTTCTCTTCTGGCTGAAACTCTGGAACAACACGCAGTCTGGCAGTGGCAGGAATGTTGCGGGTGCTGCTTTCAGCATTAGGCAGCATTAAGTCAAAGCCTGCAAAGTATGCTACCAATACGACGGTCTCAGGGGTGAGCTTAACACCTTCTTCGCCGGCATATGCACTGCTCGGATAACAAAGCATCGTAGACAATATCTGAGGCAGTTTCATGAAACATTTCTGACTCTGGATGAAAAGTGGCTTGTTAATTCATCACCCTGATGCAGCACAAAATCTGCAATTATTAATTTTTGAAAACATTCTTTAGAAAAATTACATATAAAAATTTTCATAATGTACACTAAATGTTATTTTAGTGTCAGTGTTAGTGGCCTTTTTCTCTGTCACACCCCCTCAGGTCATGCACAGCTCTTACCTACCACACTGTATATATCCTGAAGAAGAGATGGGATTAGTAGCAAGTGTTGGTCTTATTGTTCCACATCCAGACAAAGACAACTTCAATCACCCCCCTCTAACTAAAGCCCAAACTTAATACAGCCCCATTTGTCATGTGACCACATATCTTTTGTATGACTGGTTCGGACAGCCAGTTCTATTGTTGGAGACAAAGAGATGACTTATACCTGGAGAGAAGTGCATGGCAATAAACTGCAATGGACAAAGGGCAGAAAAGTAGAAATGGTTGGTACAGGATCACGGATGTTCTTTTAGTGAAACATATTACACAGCTACGCTGAGGAATGAATGAATACATGAACTAATGGATGAATAAAGCAGCAAAATTTTTGTTTGTGCTCATATTACTTGTGATTACATTTGTAACAGTGCAGCAGGATGAAGGTGTCTTAGTTGGAACACATAAATATATATTAACATCCTGAGGGAAAGATTTAATATTTCCTCATAAAGTATTAAACGGTTGTGGAGATATAATCAAGTTACAATAATACTGATTGTTAATTAACCTGAAGAGCAGTAGTTAAGTCTATGGCACTTCAAATGTGTTGGAGCAGGGATACAATGAAAGAAATGCAGGACTCTGAGCCTTGTGAGCTCTGCTACAAACCAGACAGTGTTTTGGTCTTGGTGAAATGGCCCTTTTTTCACCATCATGACCCCGTGACCTTATTTAATTAAATGGTTTCTGCACTGCCTCGACTTTGTGCTCATGTTTCGCAGCTTGTGAACATAAAAAGCTGCCACTTGTGTCATACAAGTTAAAAATATGCAGGACATGCATGATATCCACACGATAAACATTATTTTTTACTATCGTTGCTGATTTGAAAACTCTGTGCGTTGTTAGAATAATTTATTTGGATTTAAAAATAAATATTTGATTATTTTTTACTCATTATGTTTTATTCCTCTCATTTTATTTATTTTAAGCCACATTTATTTAGAATATATTGTAAATTTTCAATGAATATTTATTGATTGTTCATTATGGGGCTCAGAAAATGTCCATGTAAATATATAGTGACACTGAATGCAGCAGAAGTTTTGTTCAGCTGTGACCACATAAATGATGCTGGTAATTAAAATATACCAAGACCACTTGCTGTCAGTGTGTAATGGGTTTCTTTGTATCTACGATGCTCACAACATCACAATACATTCTCCAGGTTAATGGGCATCAGGAAAGTCTATTACAGATTTAACCTGATGTCTTTTGTTAAAAACATTTATAAGCGGAACATGACAGAGCTGTGAAAGAAAACTTGGCATTTTGGAATACGACAATGTCTTTATTGCTGTTGTTGAGTCAAGGATACAATGTGAAAAACATTCATCTGCTTGGAAAGTTGTACGACATTGGGAAAGCGGGTACAGATAATGCGTTTTGCATAGGCTTAGTGCTACACAAACAAGTGCCTGGTTAAACATCGAAATGAAGAATAAAAAAACATTAAATGGACACAAGGATGTAAAAAAAATACAGCATTATGAAACCACTGTATTAAAAAAAACATAAATGTCACATTAATTCACTCTCAATATTTTGGTCGAGCTCCCCTGCTGTTTTGAGGAGGCATGGAATGTGATTGTCCGACTTTTTGAGCAGTAACAACGATCAATTTAATGCCCTGACAAACCGTTCATCATCTTATCAAAGCCTGTGATGCACAAACACTAGGAGCTACTTTAAAACATGTCATACAAAATAAACATGTAAAAAAAATCACGTCTGAAAACTCTGCTGCTGCTGTGAGGCTTTTTATGTTGCTCATTATGTGGTAATAGTTGTCATTGCAATCATAAGGCGAGAGGTTTTATATAGTGGTAAATATCCTTGCACCGCTATCCTGCTATATGCACAGGCACCCTGATTTTATGTTGCATGCCCTCCATTTGAAAAGCATAAGAGTGTGCATAGATGCAATCAAGAAGATACTGTGAAGGCAGAATGGTTTGCACATATTCTTTACATTATAAAACCTGCAGCTTTAAGCAGCAAAGGCACCTTGTGCATTTAGAGAGGAATGTCTGAAGCTCCAAAGAACAGCTAGAAAAAGATAAAGACATTAAAACTTAAATAAAAATGACAAAAAGGATAATAAAAGTCTTAATGGCCCTCTGAATACTCAGCCTTTCTGTCATCTACAAAATGATCTGTCTGTTGGTGAATAGTTTTGGATACTAATAAAGAGGAAAAATGACCTTTTATTATGAGTATACAGATGTTATATATGATACATTATGATAGGTCATATTGGAAACATCACAGGTGCTAACTCATATTAATCAGACCATCGCTGCGCTATTATTAAGACATAAAAGTGTAATCGGCTAAATTCTAGAAGTGCTTATATTTCTATCCTGAACAGGTGAACGTTGATAAAAAAAAAATGTGTGAAGCTTTCGCTTTAAATATAAATAAAAAAAAAGAGATGTAAAATAATCTGTAAGCGAGAGAGAACCGATTTCACCCATCTCTTTGGAACGTGGACCCATTAAAGTCGTCCACTCTGTCACAACATAAGGAACAAAATCTAAATTTGAGCATTTTTGTCTTAATTGAGAAGTAATTAAAAAATGTCCAAATTTCACAGCATTGTTTTTTTTTTAATGTTTTTCACAAAGCAAAAAAAAAAAATCATTGTGCAAAGGCACTACACTTGGCAACAGGGTTTCTCCTCAACTCTGTGGTCTTGGGGGGGGGGTCCATCGTGGGAGTGTGGTCAATATTTGGTTTTTAGGTAAGAGTCTTGGATGGTTGTGGTCCCCCAGCTTCAGTTCTTCAAGACATTAGTGCCCCATGCCTGTTGAGAGAAACAAAAGTCTATCAGTGGCTGTACTGTGACAGACAGGTGTGGGTTAATGAGTCTGAGCTTGTGACACTGGGGTCAAACTACCCAACAGTGACGTTGTGCACAGTTTACTGCAGTTTAAATGGTTACAAAAAACCCATGTGAGGTCACATAATATAATACTAACTAAAAATAGAAATGCTACTTGGGCAGGACAGTGCTCACAAATAAAGAGCCCTGATGTAGAGTAAAACATGTTATTGGAGTGGTGCTGCTAACTTGTGTGTGATCTGTCTATAGGATCCCTACGGCCAAGTCAAAGTGAGAAATCTAAAATCTGCACCAATCCTTTGTCATCATCTGAGACTTAGATGGTGCCATAATCTCCAACATGCCAGCTAGTAATGTGACAAACCAGCCTGGCAGGAGCTCGGCTTCCACCACTCATCGGGCCTGAGCTACAAAAGTAGCATTGTGCACGAGTGAAAAAGCTGAAATGTTTCAGTGGCGTCGCAACGGCTGTTGAGCATGTTTATAGAGGTGAAACTGGCGCATGCATATGCGTGCGGGTGCGATCCCGTGCACTGCAGCACATTACGTTGACATGTACGGAATCCCTCAAGGCCAAATCTCTCATTCCTACTGCTGCTAGGGCAACAAAAGGGAGCAGATCTAATTTTAAAATAGCAAGCAATGTATTAGTGGCATCCTACGATGCTGGGGAGCTAAATGAAAGGCCAAACGGAGTGCTGGAAAAGGCTGCAGGGTGAGTGGTGGTTGGGCTCGTCGTTGACTCTGGGACACATGGTGTTGAATAAATCAAAGCTCTTGTGACAACATGAATAAAAAGGTCACACCTCAAAACTCAGTATAATGCAAGGATTTCTGTTGAGAAAAGTGGATAGCGTAGCTGGTGGGAAGCCAGTATGGGATCATGTGCAGGAGCTAAAGGGTGAAAACACTTAAATGGACCTGGTTATGGTCTTAAGTGTCTGTGTCTCTTCCCAGCTTAGTGAAAGAAACACATCCTTGTACAAAATGAATCAGTTTCTGTGTTCTTTAAATTAAATCTGTGTCCAGGTATATGGCTTTTGTTCTGTGTTGTAGTTTAGATTCCTGTTAGTGTCTCACAGCTGGCCGAACCGCAACTCATCTGCTTTGTTAAATACTATAAATAACTGTTTTCTCTCGATCTGAGCCTGAAACTGTACAAACAGAGCATCACTTGTTAAGACCTTTAACCTCTTTGAAAATGTTTCCTATCTTTGGGTTTCAAGCCAACACCTGTGTTGAAAACTCACCATTGGTGACTGACTTGGTCTCCCCTCTGCCTGTCACCTGGAGGACATGAAAACAGAAAGGCGGTAAGACGACAGTGATGGGAAAACAGACCCAATCTCCCACGATGGCCGTCTGTCCGCTCTTGTTGCTTTTCCTCACATCACAGCGTAGCATGGTTTGCTAATGACATGTTCACTAACTCCTACTCTTCCCATCCAGGGCCTTAACTTTACGTCAGTGTGGACCACCGCCTTATACCCTCCAAGCCCACAACTCACTGGCAAACCCCAACCCACAGCCTTGCAGCACTTGGCAACAGGAACACACTGCTACCAGTTTAAGAAGGAAAGAGGGACGGAAAATTTTAGGAAAATAAGTGGGTGGCATGACATTCTTATACCGTACTCTCTTCTATTAGTAGCTCAGAAAACTAAGTTTGGCTTTTTCAAAGATATTAAATTGGATAAATCCATTCACATCCATTCACTGCCCCAGAACAACCCAGCAAGAGAAGAAAAACCCCCAAAAACCTGTAAACAGTTTCTTCATTAGGGCAATAAAATGTTTAGTGAAGCTGGACTGGGAGCAGTGATTTGTGGGATGCAGACATAAAGAGTGGCGGTGTGATACAGCCATTTGTAAAAAAGTGTGAAAAGCGTGTAGTTGAACATCAGACACAGTAATAAAACCTTTTACAACACGGTCGGTAATCTGGATTTTGTATATATATGCTCTAACCAGTGTGAAAGGAGCCAGCTGCTTCCTCATGGCAGCTTGACGTTGGATTTGCTCATTTTCTGCCGTTTTCTTTTACAGCCTTTATAAGAGTTGGCAAACCTTTTAAACAAATTAGCTTAGCTCCAAATACTCTGTGTGTTTTCTCTGAAAGCAACTGATGTTTGCTGTTCATAAGTCAACCCCTCGTTCCAATGAAGAATAAATAATTTCAGACTGGCGCTCTTGCATGGTAATTATCGTTACCACTAAATTAAGCACGAGTGTCCAACTCAAGCAGAACGGGGCGCAGCTTTGCCAGTGTAGAAAATAAAAACTCAGCAGTGTGACAGCAAAGTGTGTGAGGTCATTTGATGATGAGCACATTGAGGAAGCATAGATTAACTTCTCTATTACCTCTGCAGGCATATTCCAGATTGAATGGTGAGGTCAACTAACTATGAGAGTTCTTTAAAACAAAAGCAAACACAAGTGATTGTTACTCCCAATGCAGGGTTAAAATAACACGAGACTGGTACATTTCTTCTCCATCTCTTGACTGACATCAACTGCAAACCAGGGAAAATCATGGAAAGCTCCAAGACCACAAACCACTTTGGCGCAGTTAAAACTTCATCTGGATGTACTCCATGGTGTGTAACGCTCACATGGCTCTTTCACAAAGGGTAAGACTGGTACTCTAATCGCCCTGCAAAGCTTCCTTCATGTTAGCAGGCGGAGATCAATAAAAGCTACCTTTGTTGGAGTGGCGCCTTTGTTTTCCCATAGATTCCTCTTGTTGGTGACATCAACTGGCTTCAGGTCCTGACAAAGTGAATGAGAGAGGAACAGAAAAGGACTTTGCTGCTTTATCAGTGGTGCTCAGAATTTGTACATCTATTTTAGCTACACAGTGACAGAGTACTTGCGATGCAGAGGGAGAGAATAACAATGGAGGAAAAAGGCTGCTGGAGGACTGACAGACAATATCAAGCAGAAACAGTGTTTGTCTAGAGGAAGTGGGAAAATACAGCGCTTAAAAGAGTGGCAGCCAACCAGCTTTCACATCCCAAGTGAGTTTTAACTCCAGATGCAGTCTCTTTTTGAGATTATTTGTACTTAATGTGCTGTGTGTTACTTTTTCAAGCACAAGTCATATCCTGTGGTACGTTTTTAGCATAAATATTTGAGTAAAAAGATGACTGAATAGAAAAAAAGAGCTTGATTATAAAAAATCTAAGAATAAATAGTTGACAGGATAAAAAAAAGGCTGATAATCTGCATTTTCCACCTGCACGTGGACAGTAAAAGCAGACTGCAGTAAATTCAGAAATAGGAATATTTTGAGCCACCAGGTGGCGCCAGATGGATTATTCCTCATTCTGACCCCTTCCTTCATTTATTAGATGATCATGCAGCATGTCCAGTAATAATAGCATTATATAATCTTACAGCAGGGCTGATGTAAGAGTCCAAATTATACACTTTTATATGAGGTACAGAAGAGCGGTGCAGATGTATTTTAGCATGAATGCTATACAACTAGCTTCACAACAAACATCAACAGAGCTCAACGACACTAAACCTTTTTTTTGTTGTTGCATGGATGTGTAGACATCACTGCAATTTAGTGGCGTGAACCTAAAATCTTTTATGAAAACTAATCAATTTCTGGAGAAAAAAATGAGGAATAATATGAGTTTACATCAAACATAGAGGTTGGATGATTAAGAAAATATGCACAGATGAGATTTAAAGTGTATTTCTGGCAGCAGAAGACAGAGGAATGGCGGTCACTTACCGCTGGCCTTCCTCCTGGTGTCTTGCTACCCTCTGGGGTTTTATTCAGCCAGTCATTGATGCGGCCTGCCACGCCTGTTTTCATCACAGCTGCTTCCTGTTTTTACAGGGGTCAAAGGTTAGTGAAGCCAGGTCATCGTTTTCAATAGCAGAGAAGGATCTGCCAGTCAATAAAGTTCTTTCCTTTCTTCATCTGTCTGACTCAAATATTGCCTTCCATGTTTACTATTTTTTTACCTTGAATGTGTTGCCGCCACTACCAGGCGAGGTGAATACGTTGCCTTTCTCCCACATGCTCTTAATGTTTCGTATGCCGTCGGTGACCATGGGAAGATCCACCGCTCCAGAGCGAGGGGATCGAGACTCCTTGTTCTCTCTCTGCAGAGGGAAATAACAACACTTGGTGTGGACTTTCTAACTGTAAAACATTTAGAAATGTCATTGTACTGATTTTCATTACCATGTCTTCCCAAATAAACCAAAAAACTAATATGGATGCTGATATGATTGAACATTTCCCAGCTGGTGCTGTACTAACCTGAGCAGCCGAGGTGTACTGCTCCAGCCTGTTGTCTATCTTGGACACCATGGGAGAATGAGACGCTTTTACTGTGCTGTTGGGCAGAAGCGAGTGATTAGCTGCGTGTTTGGATAATATTCTCCCTCATTGGACAGGTGACACAGCTTTTATAGTGATGATGTTATATTTTTACCTTTTCTGCGCCGACTTGTTCAGAAATTCAGCTCGCTCTCCAATCTGAAAAGAAAGTTTAGAGACATGAATAAAGCCTTCATGGTGAGCTTGTTCATCCACTGCTACTTCTTTTGCATGACGCCATTACTGACATAAATGTTGAGCAGTATGAACACACCAGCTGATAAGGTTTCATGACTGCATAAGCAGTTATGTAGTTAACTATTATATGGCCAACAAGTGGGATTCTCCTGACCACTGACACAATGTAACTGCCTGTTCCCTTTGGTGTGCAAAGAAAATGCTTTGCAAGCATTTTGCATGCGTGTGTACACACAAACACAAAAGATACACAGCAAGCCTTTTCCAACTCCTGCTGTTAGACTGTGGGAATCTCAGAGGATTGTTTATGATATATGACGAGAAGGCTTAAAGAGGGGGCAGTGCATGCGTTGCTGAAATGCACACATACACAAAAAAAAGCTCTCTCTGTGAAAAAGGGACGTTTTGCTCAGCTGTGACCGAATGTGGGAGTTCCAAAAATACTCCCTGGCAGGAAATTCCCCATTCTCAGACGCATTTTAAAGAGCTGTAGTCGTTCGAACACAGTTACAGTAATCCTGTTAACCCTAATCGCTTTCCTGCATATCCCTGTGGCCTGTCCTTCATTTCAGCCTGCTGTCTGTCTCTGCCAGAGAACGCTATGCTTTATCTACAACACGGAGCAGGGTTATGCTGCTTTACTGCTGATAACGTGAAGACGTGCTCTTGGGACTGTGTTCCACTGGGAGCTTATACCTTGTAGCATAACAGATTATTCAATGTTTTAATGTAACAGGAATCATATAATAGTAGCTGTCAAGTAAAAAACATGGTATGGCAATAAAAAAATGAAGAAAAAGGGTATATTCTCAAGTGGATGCACATTAAAAAAAATATTCAGGCTGAAATAAGCTTTTGGCAGGTGTCACTGGGGCATGAAATTCACCCAGTACATAAATTGAGCAGGAAATTGCTAAATGTCTTATTATGTGAGGAATACAAAAATCAGATCCTCTTGCACAAAGTTTCACTAATACAAAAAAATAACGTAATAATATGCAACGCTACTCAGAGCTTAGCATTTCCTTTCTTTGGTCCATATCTTTGTATTTTTTCTGGTTTTCTCATGTACCCTAACACAGTAACTGTCACGTTAACAAGCATAAAGCGCTCTCATTTACATTTATACAAAGCCTCAAAAGCTTTTTCGTAATTTGGTCCTAAAACAACAAATGTTGCTTTTTGTATGCTGGACAATGAAGTAAGCAAATGTTAGCGAATGCATCTAGCCTAATATACTATGTTCCTTTCAAAACTTGTGAAATCAAATCACAAAGGGATGTAAATGTGTTAAATGTGGATTTAAAAGCAAAGTAATTGCCAGTGAATATGCAACAATATTGGTTGCGATGGAAAAGCTTCACCACCTGTAACTAAATCTTGTTTTGCCATGTTGTGCTGTTTTGTAAACTGAACCAAGGACTCATCCTGATATTTGCTTCCTTAAACAGAACCCATATCTGTGTTGTATTGTGTATATAACTCAGTGATTGACATCAATGATATGGTCATGAGAAAACTGACACTGACACACATGGATTCTTTAAACCCTGATTCTTTTGTCTCAGGTGTAAAAGAAATCCCTCTTAGAAGACACCAAAATCAAGCACGCATAAAATCAAACTAAAAAGCAACAGATTGGAAACAAATTATTTTGGCAAATGGCATGCTACAGGCACACAAGTACAAACACAGACCATGCCCAGTACCTACAGTGAACATGATGACAAAGTAAAGCTGTGTCTTTGAGGCACAAAGTGGGTGGAGAATTATATTTGATGAGCATTATTTACAAATCAGACAACAAGCAAAGTTTTTCATGATCAGTGTTTCATATCAGAGCCAAACCTTCAGCCTGGAGTCTCACCGGGATGAGCCAAATGAATATTACAGCTAAATGCCACTAATTAGATTTTCTCCAGTGGCTGAAAATCCCCCTCGATGTTTCAGCGTGTGGGAGTTGCCTTTTGGCAACACTGGAAGCATTTATTCACATTAGAGTTGATAAAACCTTCCTTCACTGTGACAAACATTTATCTCTGACTAAGCCGGGAGGGAGGATGCAGTGGGTTGATCTTTCTTACTCTGTGTGTCACAAAACATGTCAGCAGAATTTTAAAATGAAGCCAAAGGAGTTGCATCCATTTCTTTCACATCACTCCTTCAGTTCATCAAGCCTTTCCCCTTTTATGAGTGCTCCTTCATCTCTGTCTGACAACACTTCATGAGGAGAGCTTAAAGAGGTGAGAGGTGCAGATGTGGGTCATCTGGCACTTAATCTCTCAAAGTATTTTTGATGTTTAGCTCAAGCTTTGTGGCATTTCAAAATGAGCAGGATTCCAGTTTTACAGGAGACTCCATTTAGCTGATTGTTTTAGGACATAATGAGCTATTTTCCATGACATACTGTAGTAAAAAGTATGTTTTAGCATCTGATATGTTGTTTAAATTCTAATTAGAATAAAATCTGGGTTTTCTAAGACTATTAGAAAAGGTTTATATTCAATTATGGTCGTTTTACGTCAAAAGTAGCATGTGGTAGGGATGACGTGGACTGCAATCAACATGGTACTTCTGATGGGCACGTCTACATTTGAGCTACTTTGTTATTCTTTGCACGTTGTGGACGTCAGGCCTGCACACATGGACTGAGAGTGAGATACAAACTGTCATGCAGATGGTAAAATCGGATCGACTCTGGTTTTTTTTTTGTCTGCTGTCAGTTTCTGAGCTGTTATGAGTCTTTCCTGTTAGGAAAAAGCTAGATGTGTCTACCCTGACTGTAGCACTGTAATTCACAGTCCGTATCATGTGGTCCTGTCAATGCTGATCTGAGCAGAAGAGGATCAAAACCTGCTTCTAATGAAGACCCAGTTTTCTATTGAACTCAAACTGGAGATATTAGTGTAGATTTTTGACTAAAGGAAAACCTTTGAATTATCTCACGGAAAAGTTTATAACATGACTGAAGAGGTTGAGTTAGTGTAGCATAGATATCTTAAACAATATGTGGCTACTTTATAAGGACCCAGCCAGCAGGTCTGACAAGGGTCCGAAGTGGGTTTTCCACTTCGACCTTACCTGTGTTTGCCCATATGAGTTTCAAGTTGGTACTGACTGGGGCTCATTTAGCCAGGCTATGGGGGGCCCATGAAACTGAAACTACATTGGACCTACACAATTTGCCTAAATGCTTACACAATTACCACATCGCCCTAACTTATAGGCCCCACATGGACATGCTTGCTGGGATATTTGACGATAGACAATGTCTTTTATTTGCTTTTTTCCACCACGCTTTCTGTGAGGGAGCGCTTGCTGTCTCAGACCTTGCCAACCTTTGCCCTACCAGACTGAAAAGCTTGACGGGAACAGAAACGGAGTTGGACAGAGGCCTTAACGAAAGGCCAGAGGTGAAAGGTTGAAAAGGCAATTTTACCTTCAGAGAGGAGCCTCGAGGGCTGACACACTTGAAGGGTTTGTCCACCCCGTCCACAGTGTCTTCCACTTTCTGTCTTTTCTCAGCAGCCTCTGCTCTCCTCCTTTCGATCTCCTCCTTCATCTTCCTCTTTTCCTCCTGAGGAAGAAAGTTGCAACAGTGTTAAGAAACTTTAACATCTTCAAAGCTGACAGGAAGCGAGTTATTTGTCCTGTGTTGGTAGTTGAGGCTGGACAGCGATGCACCTGCGGGTCTTATATGAAGTCCAGATTTATAAACCGGTAATTTTGTCTCCTTTATACCTAATGACTGGTTAAAAAGACAACAGATATGCCATTTAGGGAAAAAAATACTACTCTATGAACCATTTGTAGTCGACTCAGATGAAGGGTGGTGCTTGGCAGTATATCAGCCCTCTCCAGCTTCCTTGTCTCGGTTAATTAGTCTGTCTGTATCTCTGGGCCATCTTTTAATTACAAACCAAAAGGCCTCATTAACATCACACAAGAAGAGAAGAACGGGGGCAGAAAGCGAGAGACGGGCCGCCACATTCTGAGCCAAGATCAACAATGAAGCCTCGTCAGAGCAGAAGCGGGAAGGCCGGGATTCGCAGCCAGCGGATGGAAGGAAAATGAATGAAACCTCTCGTTCGGGTGTGGATAGAAACACAAAGGAATGCAGGAGGTTCTGTTGCCAGAGGAGGAAGAAGGGATGGCATGGGAGTTACATATGGAGACCCAAATATGCTGAATCATGATAACAATGACATGTAGGATGACATCATAAGCGCTACCAGTGTGATGCAGAAAGGTGGAAACTGTATGAGCTGAAGAAGAAATGAAGGAAACTGAGAGTTTACCTCCTCTCTAGCTTTCCTCTCTGCCTCTTCCTGCTTCCTCTGTCTCTCCTCCTCCTCCAGCACCTTCTTCCTCTCCTCCCTCTTCCTCTTCAGCTCCTCCAGCTCGGCCTCGGCCTCTTGCTGCTTCTGCCTCATCCGCTCGAACTCCTCGCTCTCCGCGTCGTCACGGCGGCGCTTCAGCTCCTCCAGCTTGCGCTCTGCCTCCAGGCGGGCGTCGTCGTCCTGCTCGTCACCTGGAGACACCTCGGGGGAACGCATGCTTCCGCGGCTGGCAGGAAAAGCACACATGCCGGGTTAACGGCTGACATTTGATCCAGACTGAATATTTAAACACACAGCTGAGAGATTTCACTCGCAGGAACACATGAGGACAAAAACCAAGATATGGGTAACATTACAGCTCATCTCCAGTGACCTGATGGTGTTTCTAGATCAGACATGAGTTTGGGTCAAACGTGCAATAAGCAGCAGTGATCTTTAGTTAAGTATGCTCTTTACAGCTGACCTTTCATTCAAGATTATTAAGTTACTACAAGCTTAGACAATAGCTTTACAATAAAAAGATGCTAACATTTGGTCTGGGGCTCTTCACAGAGAGAATTAGGGAGGAAATGCTCAAAGCAGGGCTATTGGTGGGACTGGCAGCTTTACCATACACACACACACACACACATATATATATATATATATATATATATATATATATATGTAACCTGACTTTGTTACACCTTTAGGGTCTGGTGTAGCTACCAAACTGAGACTGTGTGTGTGAGTAGTATGCACCTGAGGGTCCTCTCAGGTTTCCTATGCTGTATGGGAACCGCCTCCTCGGGAAGCCCTCCGTTGTGCTTTGTCTGATCCCCTCTGTCCTCCCTGGCCCTGTTTCTCTCATTCACCTGTAACCACACACAAAAACCAACGCAGCAGCATTTAGAAGTGAAGTAGCGCGTCTAACTGGGCGAGGGTATGACGGCACAATATGAGAAAAAGAATAAACTGAATAGTTTCACATCTCATTGCATCCACTCGAGACTGACTGGTGACAAATATCATCTCCCACTGTTCTCGTCTGACTTTTGTTGCTTTATAATTCAAAAAGCCAGTCAGGTTTTGCAGAGCAACAATGCCAATCATGTGACGTTACCTTTAAAAATAAATGATGACAAAACAGGCGCTTCTTTTACAGGATGTTAAAAATACTGGCCCATATAATTGAACTGTGTTTGAATAAGACACACAGAAAAAAAGTGAAGTGCTCCTTTGATTGGTTAACTAAATTGAGATGCTTGCTTAGACTCAAAACATGATGAAGCACCGCAAATGAAAAGCAATATTTTCACTAATGAAACCAAATTATCCCACTGATGATTATTATTTTGCCTTTCCACCCACCACTAACTTGATTTTTCTTTTATTAGACATAACAGATTAAATGCTTATGTACCACAGTCCAAAGTCTTTGATTAACGCATAACGTGATGGCTCACTTATTTAAAATGACGTTTTAGTCTTCTGCTTTGCTACGTTGCTGGAGTGGAGTCAGTGAAATGTGATGTGTTGTCGAGGTGAAAACATGCAGGAAACAAAAACAACACGAACAACAAGAAAACAAACCATTGTGGCCACTCTGTGGAGCATAACCTTATTAAAAATCTGACCGCACGGCTGCAACCACACCTCGTTAAAATGGTGCAAACCACACTAGACGGATCGAGGTGTCCGGGTAATTTCAGCGTCTGCTTCGACCATTTTTTTAAGTCAACAAAATGAGCTTATCTTTTTTTTTCCTCCTAAAAAAATCTTTAAGTGTTATAAATGTGCATCAAGACACCGAAGTTACCCAGAGATTTTCAGTGCTGTGCATCACACCTCTACTGGAATTCTTACCGCATCTTTGATACCTCATTATCTTCTGAGTGCAGTATCTCAGATACCTCAAAGTCCTCTTCAGTGTAATCTCTTAGTAACATAGGCTTGCTCTCTGTTGAATAATCTACATTATCATCCTCAGGTACCTCTTCAGCCTCCCCTGACGCTACCGCATCCTCCCCATCCTCTGACTTTGCTGACTTTGACCTCTCACTAAATAGCAATTGTGTTTCTTCTTCAGTGAGGTCCTATGAGAAAGCATTATAGCAGTTCTTTAAAACATGGATCTGTGGTTTGTCTTATGGTTGGGTGTGAAACAACAGTCAAGGACTCAATAACCATACCTCAGTTTGCATTTTAGGCTCTTCAGTTGATGCCTGCAGGGACAAGTATCACATTTGCAACACCTGTCAATCACAGATAATGATGTAATGACAAGAAGAGAACAGAAACAAAGAAGACGCACCTGTTCTCTCAAGTAAGAACTTCTTGGTTTGTCTTCAATCACTTCAACTTTCTGCTCCTCCTCCTCTTCCTCTCCTTCAGGAGCAGCCTCCTCTTCCTCTCCAGGCTCCTCTTGCGCCTTCTCCTCCCTCCTCGAACTGTAGGTTGCCGTCTTCTCCTCCTCATCCACGCTGTCACGGTAACGACCCCTGCGCCAGGAGGAGGGCCGCTCCTCCTCTGTGGTTTTTTTCTCCATGACAACAGTGTCGTCCTCCGTGGCAGCCGGGTCCAGCTGTTTCTGCCTCTCCAGAGCCTCCTTCATGCGCCTCTGCCGTCTCTCCTCGCGTTTGGCCATGCGGTCCAGCAGGCCTTGGTCGTCGTCATCCCCACCGCCCCCATAAGAGCTGCTCACAGACACAGTTTCTGTCACACTGGGGGAGGCAGGAGACAAAAGTTTCACTGTGTGTCTGGGGCTTTTTTGGTACAGAGAAAGAGCTGACGTCTCAGAGGACGTCAGGCCTTCCTGATTACTTTAAATAAACATGGGTGAGTCTATGCAATAAACAAAGATTGATAAAATTCTGACATTAAGTCAGAAATTCAACTGATTATGAAAATAATTGAACAATATCAACAGAAAAGTTGTTTTCTTGTTGGTTTCTTTGTGGACACCCTGACCCTGTGCATCCTTCCAGCTCATGACTCAAACGTTTCTGACCTAAAAGTCTGGTAAACATTATCCCTCCATGCACACAATCAACAATAGCTAGTGAGCGCTAGTCTCAGCATCTTCCCTGCACAATCCCCCTGTTGTCTGACCAACCCAGGATGCACCTCTGAGCTCATAGAGATGGAATATTCATGACCACAAAGCAGCGTCTGTGTTGTTGGATGTCAGTTCAACCCACAACTTCTACTGTAGCCATTATAATTTGACCTGCAATCGAAGCCCATTTTTATCCCTTCTTGGTACTGTGGCAGTCTGAGATCCTACATTGCAGAAGCGAACACAGTCACTCTTCCACTTTTTAAAGCTGCATAAATGTTCCGAGTCTGTATCAGGATATTTTCTGTTAATAATCACTGGTGTGAAATCTTTTTATTTGACTGGAAATAGTTATATAGTTGAAAAGGGAAAAAACATTCAGACATTCAGAAAGAATAGAACTGAGAAAGAAGATGGACCCTGCAAGGAAGAAAGGGTCTAAACTTTTGACTGGTACTATATAAAAAAATAAAAATACAGCCATCACATAGAGTTTTAATGTAAATTCCTATTTTTTGATAACTTGATAACAAGGCTGTTTTTATCACAAGGTCAAGGTTAATATTTCTTTGATTACAATAAGTGAAATAACTACATAGCATATCACTGCTAAGAGTTGATCATTTGTTTGATCCTGATGCTGCAGGAGCATGTCAGTCAAGATTAGATCCATCCATCCATTTTCAACCGCTTGTTCCCAGAGCGGGGTCGCGGGGGGGGCTGGAGCCAATCCCAGCTTCAAGATTAGATGGTTTCATAAAATATGAGACAAACAAAAACTAAAGAAGATGTAAAGCCCTAAAACCCTTTCACTAATATTAATTAAAAACTAAATCTATCATTTTAAACTCTAAGCAAAAAGATATAGTTCCATACATTTATACATGACATAAGCCTCTTTTAGCTTTTCTGACAAAGCTACACTAACTGCAACAACTAGCATGACTGCTTTTAGCTTAGCCTCAGGCTTTTTGCAGCAGAAATGTACAGAGTAGTACACACTGCATGTGAACCGCCCTCCAAGTAGGTGGATTTTGGTTTAAGGGCCCATTTTACCAACCTACCAAAATGTAATTTAAACAGAGCTTGAAATCTAATATGCATTTGTCTGTGCAGTGTGTGGACGATGCCAAACTAAACCAACTGCGACGGGAGGGCATTCGTTACGCTCGCATCCGGCTGTGCCACGATGATATCTACTCCATTCCTCGCAATGTCGTCCACCAGTTCAAGACGGTGTCTGCAGTGTGCAGCCTGGCGTGGCACATCTGTCTACAGCAGTACCACCAAGAAGAGGGTGAAGAGGAGAAGGATGATTTACAAGAGAGAGAAATGGAAACGGTGGTTCTGGAAACTCAATTTGATGAGGAGAGTGGAGAAAAGAAGGATGAGCGAAGAGTGAAGGAGATGATAAAGGAGGAGGATGTGTCAGAGAAAAGGACGTTTACTGGTAAAAAGGAGGAACCTAGTGATCAGCTCTTAGAATTTTTGTGTCATTCAGAGAACAGCCCATTAACCGGTGTGGCAACATCACATGGGCATTCTCCAGGTTTAATCGAGAAATGGATGAGATGCACAGTGAGCTGTTGAAAACATATTTAGCACTTTGAGTTGCAATATGTGCATCACCTGTGGCTGTTAGTCATGACCAGACTGTCTGCTTGGCCACTGTGCTCCTCGCTCTCCCTGTTCCTGAGCCTCTCCTGGCGCGCCCTGCGCCTCCTCTCACGGGCAGCCTCCTCTTCATCGTCATCATTCCTTGCCATTCTGAGGAAGACAAAAGCAGAAAATGAGACGGAGAGGGACACGTTTTGCATCTCATACTCCCCAACAAACTTCTAATACTTGTGCTCATCTTTAATTAAACCTCCAAGTGAGAAACTTCAATGTGAATAATTCTTTAAATTGGAGTGAAATCACCACAGTGACCAAAGTAAATGGATTTGCTTTTTCCCTGAAGTAAAATTCTTTGTTGTGTCAAACCTTCTTTCTGGTGACATTTAGGGGCTATTGGGTGCAGCTGTGTTTGAACAATACAAGACAGATATGACGCTCATATTGATCCTCGCAACAAGCTTTTTATGAGACAGCAAAAGCCTTCACTATAAAAAGAGATGTGCTCTAGCAAGCTGCAAAATCTGCAGCTTTAGTTTTCCGTTCTGCTTTATTACCGCTTCAATTTGCAATGCACAACTGGTCAAGCATACAGCAGATGGTACAAGGTCATAGCAGGTCATTCCTAAGACATGTGTAAACATCGGGTTTTTGCATTAGAAGCCGAGACATTTGGAACTTTTTTTCTCCATTTACCATTTTGCCTTGACACGACCAGGCATGTGATGTTGCAAAATGAAAAAGGCAAGGATCCATAAACCACAACAGTAGAGACATTGTGGATTTTTTTCATGGAGTGGTTTGAGTGGAGGGTGTGGCTGCATATTATATACAAGGGAATATAGTTAGCTTGAAATCTAATACGCATTTGGGTGCTAAAACTTGATTAAAAGCTTAAAGTTCAGACCTTTTCCCGAGGGTCTGTTGAAATTCAGTCAGGAAACTGCAGAAATTTTAAACTACTAAAGTACAATGGACATTTTTTAAAAACACCAAAGTGAAGTGGATCTGATACGAGTACAAATTATGCATCATAAAGTGTGCTATCTAACTTATTCTACCCCCAGGTGCTAAATCCCCTCCTGAACTGCTGTGTTTCTGGGCACCTGACATCTCTGAACTCAGTTCCTTGCTTCAGCTGTGCCGCTCCGGCTGACCTCTACACTCCCACTGCTAACCGCATGCCTAGCTTCCTAAGATCACAGCACAGCCTTTGAGGTCAGCCAGCGAAGCATGCCATTGCATGTTAATTGCAACATGTGTGGTGAGTGGAGCTGAAGCTGCTTTGGTTTATGTGAGGGTTAGCAGCTTGTGAAAATCAGTTTCCCCTTTAGTTTGCTGTTACCTCGTATTGCCTCTTGTTCCTCAGATTAAAGATGTTGTCATAACAGATGAGTCTGCTAACGCCCCAAGCCAGACCGGTGGGACGGTGACATCACCGATGTCAGGCAATACTTTACAAATGTGCATAGTGCCTCCTTAGTTAAGATAACACTGGGTTTAGAAAGCTGACTCATAAGAGAAAGAGGTGAAGAAGAAATAACCAACATGCTGTAGAATCAATGTGTTTCAGCTTACAATAACAAAACGCAAAGTCAAACCCAAAAACTCTGAATATACAGCAATACTAATCAATACTACAACGCAATCCAACATTAGGAAAGCTGCTGTGACAGTTTGCAGGTCTGGAAAAATAGAAAGAGCAGATATGCTGTTAGGAGTTGCCACCAGAAAGTCTCCTCTCTAACATGAACATAGCAGGATGGTTTGGGTCTAAACTAGAATAGCCTGCAGACCTTCTGGAACAATATGCCTCATTCTCCTCAATAGCTTCTTACAGGTCTTTTAAAATGAGTTAGTAACTTGTTCTCAATCAGATTCATGTTAGTAGATCATAAAATTATCTATATGAAAAAAAAAACAAGCCAGCTGGTCTCACTTTGCAAAGGCAAACACCTGAAATGCCCATATAAGGCCAAAAATGATAAGCTGTGTGCAGACACACAGATAATAAATAGCTAACATCAGAATTCTCTTTATATTCTTTTGTGTACATCCTAAATTAAATATTTGTGTAATAAAGTTACATTTTTAAATAGTAAAGGATGAAAGTTTACATTTTTTTAAAGAAGTTAACAAGCAATCTGAATGTCAAAGCTGTCTCTCGTACTTTAATCTGATGGTGAATTTTCAGCCATCAGGTGTGTTTTTCTGATAGAACAGACTAAAAACAGGATGAGAAGGTTAGATACACAATCTTATATCTCTTTGCTGTAAAAAGATAACATTTTTGTTTTCTAGTGTTTAGTGTTTGCTTCCTGCATGTGGACAGAGAGGAGACAGAGTGTCCACAGCATCACTGGTTCATGTGAGCATGGCTCCCCTAAATGCTGATGCATGACTTATCAAAGAGCCCCCTCCTGTGATGTTTTCTGTACTTTTGTTAGAGACAGTGAGTGGGGACCTTAGAAAAACTTCATTAACATGCACTAAAATAATATTGGCATTAATTAATGTGTTAACATAAGAATAGTGCATTAATGATGCATCATGTCTTATGCAATGAAACCTGTTTGTCCTCATTTTTAGGTGTAATTTTGTGTATAAAATGACCATAAGGTGAGATTCAAATCATATAAAAGCTGTTTTACATAAAAATAAAGGAATGAATTACTTTCAGGTTTGGAGAGTGAGTCTATAGTGTGGCTCCATTAGCAGGTCAGGATGCAGGATGTAAGGGGGAAAGTGGTGCAATTTTCATGTCTTTACAGACTGTACTTTATACAGTTTGTGAAGCAGTTGCCTCCTGCTGTGTTTAAACACATCTAACATACTTTTAAATGGATGGAGAGAGTGCATCTGGTGAAATAAAACCTCCTGGTGAGCCTAAAGGATGTTCAGTGGTGTTATTAACCATAAATATTGCTACCAATAAAGCATTGTAGTACATTTTAAATAGGCCACGACCAGATGAGATGCTGTTAGAAAGACCAGCAATAGGAATGATATCTGTCTTGATAGCGACTTGTTTTTGGTTGAATTAAATGAAACAATTCATCACCTGCTATACTTTGCTATGCATTTAGGCAACAATTTGACAAAATGCTTTGTGAATTACAAAAAATTATGATAGAAAAACCCCTAAAAGCCCAAGTAGGCCTGTCACAATGACAGATGCGTTTAATTGTCTTAAAAATGACTGTGATAAACAATAATATTGCACTGAGTGATTAATGTAATCACTTTGACTTGTATAGTAAAAATACCACAATAATGCTAAGCTAAAACATTTAGCTTGATGTGCAGACGAGCTTACGCTCATCCAGAGTTTTAGTTTTCGGGGTAATGTCTGCGCTTCTATGTGCAATGAACCTGATGCACCGAGAGCAAGACGCCCACATTCATGCTTGTGAGAACAAAATCTGCATTTTTACTGATAGTTTTTAATTAAAACAGCTGATTGAGGTGGTGAGAAAGCACGAACATGTTTACAACACGTAGCATTTAGACACATGGACACGCCACCCGCTCTGCTGCGGACAAATGACCTTGTTAATTATGAAATAACTGTGTTAATAGTTCATTGCATCCCCTGCAGTGATCCCATGTCCCATTGCAGACGCAGCTTCTCGTGAAGTATGAATGAACCAGACCATAAAAAATGTTTTTCTTTTTCTTTGCTGCCTCGAGAGCAAGAACAAACTTCTCCCTTCCTATGGAGCAGTTTTGGTCCACAGGCACTAAGTAACATTAACAGTAACTAAGTTTTTATTTTGCTTTACTATCTACAGGAAAAGCCTCGTGACAGTTACCACACTGTCTCTGAAACATTATTATCTTAAGTTTGCTTACATTTGCCACAATTAAACTTCTGAATTCCCCCGTAATACAAAGCCCATTAACCCCCATTCAAAATGCCATAGCAACATGCTTTTTTTGACAAAAAAGAGAAAAAAAAAGTCTTGAAACAACTGTTGTAACTCCCACAGGACTGATCCATCCCAGAAACAGCACCAAATGTCATGAGAAAGGCAGAACGACAACAGCTAAAAATGGAACAAAAGAGTCCTTGGTGGCAGTGACGACAATGACAATCTTGGGGTAAAGATTCCCCGGTAGGAGAGAAGAACAAACTCCTAAAAGCTGAATTAGCATTCCTGTCAATCACAGCCCTGCTTGGAGACACATACACAACCAAAGCCCTGATTTAATATCCCCTTCCTTACCCAGGCCCCAAACTCTATCAGCATACTGACAGAAATATGGGCTGAGGTGGAGGCAAGGGGGAGGAGAGGAGGAGTAAGGGCAAGTGAAATGGAGAGTAGGGATAAAAAGTCGAAGCGGGAAATGAAAAACGGGAAAGGAAAGGGCGTGCACAATAATGGAAAAAGGAGTAATCTGCAGATTTTATCACAGTTGACTTTTCCTGTATGAAATGATGTGCAGCCACAGTAATAAGCTACATGGATGTGTGTTTGCAAGTATATACTGTGCAACAGATGCTTATTTCTTAGGTACCCACATCCAAAAATCTAAACTAGCAGCCAAGATGCAGCTTAGAATGTGATGAAATAATTTAGCACACTTGTTTTGTGAGCTTTTATGTGCTGGAAGGTACAGTGAAGCCATTTTAAACAGGATTCTGCATTGTGAAAAGCAACTGTCTATGCATAAAGCCCCATCAGTGAGCCTATTAGGGAGAAATATGTCCAAATATTATCTCTACGGCCAAATATCTCAGAAATGTCAGTGAAAACAATTTGGGAAAGGCCCATGAGAAAAGACTTCTTCACCCCTCTATGGAAAGAGAGGGAGGGAGGAAGAAAGTAAAGAGGAATACTGAAGGAGAAGGGGAGAGAAAAGGCTGCTGTGAACTAAGGGGAGGGCATAGCAGTGAAAAAGGGGATGGCAGTGGGAGGGAAGGAGGGTGGGGGCTTGTACTGTGCTGTCAGAAATACTGACCCATTCCCACGCTGGCCTTTCAGGACTATTTCCCTTCCTACTGCTGTCCCAACCTACCCAATCTGTCTCTCCTATCCCCACCCTGCACTCCAGTGGGCCTGCTCCAAGGATACACAATATTAGCTATGATACAATTACCTCAGGCTGCATTTAAACTTACTCACAGTAGATAGGGTTGCATGCATATAAAGCTCTTCCATGCTGATGTGGCAAGTTCAAAGATGGCATATGAAGCTAAAAGGTCATAACCTCTCTGTATCAGTCTCCATGTCTGAATCCCCCTCCGTTCTCCCGCCTGAACCAACAGTTCACAATGCCAGACTCAGTCATATTTGGAAAGGTCCATTCACCAAGGGCGGGGTATGTTTGACATGGCTCATTCACGGAGGATGGGTGTTATTTCCTCAGCACTTCCTGGTCTCTCAAGCAGAGGACCAGTACATGTGCAAAAAGCCAAGTGTAAGAGAGGAATAGAAGGAATGCAGGAATGACATGGGAGAAGAAGGAAGATCCTGCGATGCAGAGTGAAGAAAAGATGGCAGCAAGCAAAGAGGAAGAGTGTGGAGAATGAGGGCCTAAGGGCTTATGAGGAAGAATGAGATGGGAGAAGATGCAAAGACAGGAAAAAAACCTGAGAAAGTTAAATGATAAAATGCATGAGAAGTGGCAAAATCATAACTAAACTCCTCTTTAAATATGAAAAAACAAGGCTATTAGAGGAATGAAAAAAGCAGCATAGTTTAGATCTGTTTCAAATAAGTCAATCATAAAGATTAATTATAAAATTATACACAGCACATTTTGTATGTTAAATAGACATATGCAAAGAAAATCACAGATTCTGTTAGTTGGACTGAAATGAACTTTTGGAAAAGTAGAATTAAAATAATAGATTACATTTCTTACAACTGCTGGAATTTGTATAATATCAGCCTGTGTCGATCACATAACACACAAACTACCTGCTTATGCATCACACATCCTGATTCAAGAAACAGAATAACCACAAATAATGGCAAGCATCTCATTTGTCTAAATACGATAAATAATGACAAATAAAAGCTAAATAAAACAGCTGTATTAAAACACAAGACAATTACAAAATAGATAAGCTATGAAGCTGGATTGTAGTCCAGTTACACTGCTTAGAGGTTTTCATCGTCATGTGACTAAATGACACAAGTTAATGTACTCTCACAGAGAAAGCCAATTTCAGCTGAGCTGGTGACAGAAATGGCTAAAAAAATCCCACCTCTGCTTAAACCTGTTGGAATGAGAAAAGATCCATAGCACTGGTGAACCAGCAATGAATGGGGACTTTAGGAGCCCAGTAGACAGTGTATGTTTATTGAACACAACTAAAAGTGATCTGAAGCCTGTTTCACATCCATATGTCAATATTTAAAAAAAAAAAAAACAGTAAAAAAAAACCCATATGGGGCTTGTAAAGCCCTCATTTTGATCTGAAAAACAGACACATTCAGATGCATGCAAGCGCTTGTCCCACCTTTGTATAAACATGAAACAGCATTGCACCTGTATACCAAGCAAAGGCCCTGCAAGTGCACGCTATTTTACAAATTATAGATCATACAGAATTCTTAAATGAATATATGAAAAATAAAACATGCACTTTCCCAGCCTTTAAAAAACAATGCTGGTCCTAGTAAATACTTCTAATATCCAGGAAATGAGCATTCCTGCAGACGATGTTATATGGCTCTACTTTCTCGCGGCTGAATGTTTGCAGGCTGATGAGACAACATGTGGTTCTGACAGATTGATGGAAATATTGATTGTTTCAGTGTATTGGCATTAATGGAAACAATGTAGAGATGTAATTTTTCATCAATAACAGGAGCAGCTTGTACCCAGCCAGCTGAAATTACGGCTGCATGGACCAAATAAACAGTCGTGAACCAACTTCCCCCTAAGCTTCAAATGTAAATCTTCGAGGCCCTTCCTCATTCTCTTTGCTCTTTCTTTCAGTCGGGCCTAATATTTTCTGTCGCCCCTTCTTAGTGCAGTTTCTGCCAAATTCCATCTTCTCCATGTTACATAAACAATCCAAAAATGGATGAATAAGTTTAGCAGCAGGGAGGCTGTGGGAGGGTTTTACACTGTGAAACTATTAAACTTCACTTCAATCATATATTTAGTGTGTTTGAGGAAAAAAGACATAAAAGTCTAAGGAGTGAAAGTTTAAAGATTCCATGTAAATTAACAAAAAGCAAATTCACAAGTGTGAAATTCTCTCCTAAACTTCATGAATGAAAACTTTCCTTCAGCTCCAGTGTTCTGGGATTTCACTCTTCAGTTGTAGGTTTAAATTAGATGATTAAATCATGTATTCATTAACTCTGTAACATGTAACCAAACAATTACAGTGTGAATAAAACGTCATGATGTCTAAATAATTTATACATCATGTGATATCCACAACCAGCATTGAAGTCATATAAAATATATATCATATATATAACATATATTAAATTTCCTGTTATAAAAAACACTCATCATACGAAAACAAACTTTTTAAATGTCCTCATGTAAACATTTCATTCAATGGAGATTTTATATATTTGAAAAGTTCAGATTTCAGATAACGTGCTGATGCTGAAAAAAACCACATAAAGAAGACTGGATCCATTATAAACTGTAATGCAACTCAGAACTGCCTGCCATGATGGTAAATTCTGCTTGTTTAGCCGTGCGGGTTCATGTGATGGATGCATAACATAATACTACGGCTGCTCCCATTTCATTTCCAGACAGAGTATGAAAACTATTTTCAGCTTATTGACATGCTTTCTGACCTGCACACCCTAGTCCGCTGATGGAAGTGTGATTACCTGTGTGTCTGTGCTTATAGCATTAAGGTGGAAGTCCACAGCGAACACATGGAAACTATGGCATCTAATCTAAATCAGATAAATAACACCAGATTATTTAGTATTAAAAAAAATAACATTATAAACTATTCCTAAGTTAATGTGACCTTTCTGGAGGTGGTGGGTGTTGTAGGGGGTGCTGTGTGTGTCTCTACCTTTGACCCAAAATGGCTGGTGTTACTTTAGGAGACATTTGGGTGTCATGCTACAGCAGCAGCTACTCAGACCAGAACAAACACACCCAGAGTGAGAATGATTGCTGAGGTGCAACCTTTAAAACAGCTCATAAAATGGTCCATTTGGATTCAGTATATATGCCTCTCTTTGTGGAAATGCTTCTTTTTTCAACTAAAGATGTTTGTTCAGACAGTGGAGGAAGCTAAACCTGTGCTAATTCTGCAAATAAATCCCATAAATGTGTTTTCTGAAGCTGGGACCCCCGCCTCATTCCACTCTCTCTGCATCTCTGTTTGTTGAGCGATACATTTGGAAATCTAGATGTATTTATTGAGTTGATCCTTTTGTTTAATCAGGATTCAGTTCCAAAAATTCAGTGTTTGTTTGTATAAAATCTCACTGCGTGCAGCATGGAAGGTAATTTCAGTTTATTATACCCAACCAGCATCTTTACAGGAAAATAACCATTTCTCCTACAGCAACCAGCTTTGCTTTTCACCTTGACATTGATTGTATTTTTTGTATTATTAAAAGATTATCATAGAAAAACATCTAGGCTATGTATTAACCAGCAGTCAAGCCTCTGTCAGTTTGTTTTCCAAGAGTAATATGAGTTGCTCCGATAAAATTCTTCTCAGTCAAGTGACCTTGGCCAGTTATCTGCATCCACATCAGACTCGTCTTTAATTGCAAAGGCTGCAGCACAGATGAAAGACTCTGCATAAACACCTCCATGTCACATTCTGTATAAAGTTCTTATAATTAAAGCAAAACCCCTCTTTTAACTATTTCTGATTAGTCCACTTTACGGCTCAATCAATATGCTGAAACAAACTTTATTTTAATCAGTTTCTTCCACTAAATCAAAGCGGGTTCACAAGGTCGCAGTATCTGGGAGAGAAAATTGGAAACAGGGAGGCAGGGCAGGAACATTAAAGGTCATCTCATTGTGTATCAGATTTCCTATTGACCCTTTTTTTCTCAGCAGATATTTGCTGAGTGATGATTTTAAAAGAACCAGCTCCTGGCACCTCCTTCCAGAGCATCAAAGGAGGTGTGCTGAGCATTTACCACCAGAGATTCATTACACAATATGGGCTGAGCTGCAGTTTCTACAACCTAAGCACAAAAATGACAGCAAGGTGGTGTACGTATGCAGGAGAAATCTACATATGTGAATCAGTGATGATCAAGCGGATCTCACCGTTCAGCCTCCAGACGCATCTCCTCCCGCTTTTGCCTCCTCAGCTCTCGGCGCCGCTCAAAGTCCATTTCCTCCATGATTGTGTCCTGTGAGGTGATATCAAACACAGACACAATAATGAACTCAGTTTCTGCTAAAAAACAGAAAACAAATACATATTTAGGTTCTCTGGCCAATATAGCCAAAGTTGTTAACATAAGATGGTCAAAATAATCATCATGAGACAGAACCTCCTTTCTAACATTAGATCCATACAACTTATTTACAAAATCAGTGTGCAAATTACAACTCAAAGCACAACATGTTTCTGTTGTCGGATTTAAGATGAAGATTGAAGCTTAATAAGGTGACAAAGAGGCAAAGCTCATATATTTGATTTGAAAACACAGGACGAAGCATGTGTAGAAAGGGAAGCCATAACCGGATGTTAACTTTATCAGTTAGGAACAAATCTAACAAAACAAAACAAAAACCCTAAAGTACATGACTGGCTGTGAGGCCTGAGACCACCCAGGAGCTGCTTAGTCTCCCATCCTTGCCTAAAGAGCCATCAACACCTACTCCACACAGCAGCGCAGCAAGCATATGCTAAACGAGGAGCAGAAGGAAAACAGCACAAAATAAGTGAATGGCATAATGAAGCCATGTTTAACATAGCAGGAAAATCAGTGAATATGATGTTCTTGTGGGCACAAAAGAATTCAGAAAAATATCATACCTTGTATTAGCCTCTGAGCAAAGTGTTTTCCCTTCACACCATACCAGTTTCTCAGTGCTTTATCCGAGTAAAGATACGGGAAACAACAAGTTGTAGTAGTGGTATCCTGCTTCTGGCCTAAGCTGACGCCTGCTTCTTTCCCCTCCCTGCTACTTGTCCCTCCTTACATCCCTGAGTGACCTCCTTCCTTCTATCCCTCGAGTCTCGCCCCTTTACCCCCCCCCCCCTCCTTTTTTTCTCTCTCTCTCTCTCTCTCTCTCTCTCTCTCTCTCTCTCTCTTCCTCCCCCTTCCCCCATCCTGTCTCCTCTCCTCTCTATATCTCCGCTGTAAACTATACATGTGCTGTTTACGGACGTGTCAGAGCTTGGCTAAAGTTTTTTTTTGCTCACTGCTTCCTTTAACACCCCCCCCCCCCCCCCCTCTCCATCTGCAGTCTTGCATTAGACATGCACTCAGGTATATATGCGAACAAATGTGGGTGCACCATTACACTATTCATGTGCAAACAGATGCATGCATACTTTGGAACCAAAAGAAAAAAAAACTATTCTGAGACCGTGACTTGAAATAAGCTGGAGGTGTTCATCACCTCCCTCTAGACTCTCACTCTTTCTATCCATCTCCATGAGCCTGCACAGTAAACACAGCCTTGCCTCTCTCTGCACCCCAGAAGCACTACAGGACTCGTACGAGATATTCTGCATACCGAAAGAAGCCAAAGTCTATATTTAGATGCGCATTTTGTATCATTTCTAAAACGGTGGGAGGGAAATGACGCTTGCATGTGGGGCTACTCATACAACTGTAATTAAGACGAAATGAGAGCGATAACTAAAACCGACACAGCCTCCAAACATCAGCAGTATAATCACATACTTCGTAGAACCAGTGACGCCAAGGGAGACAAACTTATTAGTAACACAAGCACGCAAGCATATGAATTTGGGGTTATTATTGCAAATAATACATGGTTTATTCAGCTAAGAGAACTGTGTTTTCATTCAGTGCTCCCATTTGTAGAAAACTACTTTAATCTCTTTAAAACCATATCATTTACTGTTAGAAAACAATTGGTCGGAAGACTGAAATAAAATGAGCTAAATTACTGTACAATTCAAGGCTTAAATGACAGATAAACACGAGGAAAGATGCTCAAATGGAACTGAACGCATCAGTCTCGCTGTCACTGTGAGGAAGCCAAAGTCTTCAGTACAACCCGGTATTTCTGTGATCATCGAAGGGACCACCCACAGTTTGCAAAAGCTAACAAAACCCAGAGGAGAGAGAAAGTATTCTATAAAGTTAACATTTTGTGATATTTTCAGCTTGCCCCAGCCTGTCCACTGCAAAACATCCTTCCCTGCTTACTAAATCTATTTATGCTTGTTTATTTCCATCCATCTGCTTGCTGTCCCTTTGTACTGTCTCTTTTCTCTCTTCAACTCCCTCTCTCTCTCTTTCTCTGTCTGCCATTGCCTTTTATTATGTCTATAATGACACATTTACCAGTTAAATTACTACCTGTCGAGACTGCCAGACCCTGGCACACAACCCAATGTCTAAATGCCTATCTCTTGAAAGCCCTTAAAACTAAGTTGATATTATCCTCACAGCCACTGGGATTACAATCTTTTTATAATGCCTCTACTCTCTCTCTAAGTCTTGAGTTGAAAGCACCATAACAATGTTACAATAATAAGGCACAAAGAAACTTAAAGCAAACGTTTGGGGGTATGGTTCAGTGCAGGATCTATTTTCATCTCTGGTAAAATGTTCCTAATATTTGCTGATGATTCTGTGAAAAGTGAGGACTACAGCTCTCTGGTCAGATTTGTTACCCGCATACTTAGAGCAACCATCCCCTCGCAACCTGAACACAAACACATTAATCTCCACATTGTGGTTATGGAGCTATGTGAGGAATGCTCCTATTTAACCTCTGATTTTAGTGGAAGGGACTTGAAAGAATATGGGGTTACTAACCACCCCCACCCAAAAAAAAAAAAAAAAAAACCTAGTGACGTACGGGTCTCCAAAGCTTCTCTTGTGGATCTCTGTGTGCAGCCACTGTTTTGGTTATTAAATAAAGAGAAGTTAAGCAAAGACGGACGAGTAAAACCCGCATCCTGCTAAATGTGCCATCTGTGTGTTTGAACAAGAGTAGAGCAGATATTTAAATATCTTGCATTACATTGAAGATCAGTGGGATAGCAATTTATGGTTAAAAAAGAACATAAGGCTTGGTTTTTAAATTTATTTTAATTAAAATTAAATTATTTCCTTTAAAAAATTATTTTATTTGAATTTTTTTTTAATTGATTTCTTTTTTTAATGTGGCTTGGTTTAAACATTTCCTCTGTTCTAACAACCAAATTGATGAAGAACATATCTACATACCGGTACCTACCGGTAACTATGATACAATCAGACTGTGCTACTTTTATTTAAGCGCAACAAAAATCTGACTAAGTTCAGCGATTAAATATTATTTTATTATTCCAGTTGATTTTATGTTATGATTTGGTATAAATAACAGTAATTGTGTTAATCTAATACTGTCTCCTATGAAATGGCTTGTATAATTGCAGAATTGGTGATATTAGCAAACACCAAATCTTTATTACCTGAATCTCGTACCATGATGTCACAGTGTACGTTATGATTTATTTTGTTTTCTGTTTAATTTTAGTATGGTTTCCTGTTTTGGTTTCATGTGTTTCTGTTCAGCTTTCTCATTTCCTGTTTATTGGTTCCACCTGGTTTCATTTAGATCATTCTCATCACCTGTGTCTTGTTTGTTCATGTGTATTTATACTTCCTGGTTTCAGTTCATTGTTGTGAATCAATAGTTATCTTTAGTTTACGTGTGTTGGCGCTGTTAGGTTGGTATGTTATAATAAATCCAAAATACCCTGCATCTCATTTGCCTCCTGCCTGCCTTTGGGTCCACACACCTCTGTGCTCTCTGAACATAACCCATGATTTAAATCTGTATCTTTCCTGCTACATTGTGTTTATACAAAACTCTCAAGCAACACCACTGAACTTTACCTGAGTTTCTCACTGTAATGCATTCAATTGATGGCTAATTAAGCATCTGTCTTGCATCCTGTCTTTTCTCTGAGTCTCTCTAGTGAGTAAAAGTCAATCTAATTTTGACTATTGACCTATTAAAAATATTTAAGGACACACAGTAGTGGATCTTTAACTGGCTGCTAAGGTCAGCACTTGCAGATGTTTAGCCAAACTGTGCAAAATGTGCATGATTGAAATCATTTGACATCAGTGTATGTATTTTGGTATGTAAAGGGAGCATAATAAAGCTAAAATCCCCTGTGAATGCTGAGGATGAACACATTCTTGCAAACTTTAATGAACTGAAGCAACATTGTAAAAAGAAGTAAGCCAGAATTCCTCCACTTATGTGAAATGCTGATAGCATTATGGACAAAATGACATTTTCCAAGCTATTGCAGTAAGTCTACAATCATGGGATGCTATTTACATTTTTCTGTATTATTTTAAACTAAAATCTTAAGCAGAAAAAGGTTAATAGAATATAAAAGGTTTAGCAGACATTATCTAAGTTTTCAAAGTTTGGGAAGGGGTTTGTGATGAAGCTAAAATCCAAAATTCTTTTGGAAAATAACTTAAAAATTGACACTTTTGAACAGGATATTTAGGCACATTATAAAACATAACCAGGCATATGCATTGCTTTACCAAGTTTCAATAATCGTTTTCATATCTTTTAATTGTATTAACTTACATTTTGGCTGGCCATGTCAAAAATAGTTTTTTGTTTTCCCTTTTTCAAATTCTTAAGGATAAAGTGTGATATGTTGTGCTTTGTTCACATATATTTGCCTAATTTGTGAAAATAATTAATGGATTTTTTTCCAATATGTTCTCATGCCAAACCCTGACCAATGAAAGGTGTACATATGTACCAAACCACCAAACATTTACATACCAACCACAGCCTGCATCCATCATAAACGGGATGACAGATGCATTATAACACGAGGAGAGGAGTGATATGTCTATAGGGTACAAGTGTGCAGGTGTCCAGGTGAGGAAAGGTATTTCAGCAATGCAAAAGAAACACTGGTGCAAAGCCAGGTTCCAGATTTTACGTTGATGGAAAAAAACACCTGCTATAGATCTCAGAGCACTGCAACGTTAAGAATATCTTTTACTAGCCACTTGCTGTTTTTTAAACATCAGAAAACCAAAAATGTAAAATAAACTCAATTAAATATGGTGTGATTAGCCGATTACAACTTAAAATTAGTTCAGTGTTGCCAACAACATTTGCTGCACATTATGGATTGTGGATAACTTGGTGCGTTTCAGCTTGAGGTGTCTTTACCAGGAAATATAAAGTTACCAGAAAACCCGAGAAAAGTTAAATGTCTACTGCATCCTAATCCATTATGCAAGCACTTTACTACTGATCCAAAAAGCATGCAGAACTGTTTCTCACTCAAGACAAAGCATAAACAAACAATAATCTTTTTATTTCACTCATCAAGCAATAAGATTTTTAGTGTGAAAACAAAATTTTATGTGGGAGTAATAAGCGACTGTAAAAGTATTTAAACAATTTTTTTTTTAGAAATATGATTTTCATTAACAGCATACAATTTTTTTAAAAGAGGCACAAGTATTGAAAGGTTAAAAGGAGCCACCAACCCTGACACGGACAGCATACTGATGGTTTAAAGTAAAGGACAATGGGACACTAGCCTGACAAGCAAAACATGAAATATGAGGCAAATTCATAAGGGATAGGAGAGAAAAGAGACAGAGATGCACGTGTTAGCTCAGTTTAAACTGAGATAATATATTTTGGAAGAGGTACAGTAAGAATAATCGCTTTATGGTTATTTTATCACACAGATAAAATACTGGGGGGGGGTTGGGGGCTGGTAGGTAGTGCACAAAACAGCTGTTTTGGCTGCAGCTCTGGGGACAGTTTGAGTTGGGTAAACTAACGTTTTCTGCAGGGGTAAGAGGTCTCCTGAGAGTAGTCTGACAGAGCTGTTAAAATACGCTCAGTCAGCGAGAGAAAGCAATGGCCGTGATTGTAAACAGTATTTAACAAATAAGATTTACATTGTCTGCAGGTGCATACGGACATGATTTATGAATGATTAGGATGGATTTGTGTGAATGTTGTTGCAACCCTAACACCTGAGGTACACGAGGCCGCTGCAAATGGAGTGTGTGATTCTGGTACAGTAAATGTGTATACATATGTGATATTCATCAACACATGGAGTGCAGTGTTTGGAAAGCTGGCCTTGAGACGGAGTTTCTGCATTATGTGTCTCCGTTTGCACGAGGCCGAGGCAGCATTGACATGTTTGCCGTCCCAGGATGCAGTAACTGTGGAAAAGTGCTCATAAATTCAACCAGAGGTTGTTTTTTTTAATTGTCCTGTACTGAGCTTCATCTATCGGCTGCATGTCTGTGCGTATCCGTCTCTGCCTGCATCTCTGAGTCGGACCACCACACCGGCGAGGTTGTATTACTGAATAATGATGTGTACTGGTGTGTGGAACTGAATGGTCATTATTAAAATTTTCCAATAACCATTACAACTTGGGAAAAACATTAACCCTTTGAACTGTGAGGGTGTCTTGACTGTTTTTGCATCACTATACTGTCGAATAAAGTTTCCAGTGCATTTTGAGCGTCGGTTATCACCGCTACGTGGCGTGCTCTGTGCTAACTGCTTGCACTCTTTCACATATTAAAGAGGAAGTTGTTTGAGCTTTCCGTGCATAAAAAAATAACTGCAAATGCAAAAATAAAACTGCATGTTATATATAGGTAATGCCTCTCTTCGTGTGGTGAAGGGTGTTAAGACAAAGCCAGATGTTTGAACATGCATATAATGCCTGGCTGAAAAGAAGAATGTAGATTTCTGAAACCTTCACATTGTGATTGTCAAAATTAACCTAAACCACAATCTATTTCTACTCATTATCAAGTATTAAATCAGCTAAACCCAACAATGGAATTAAGGAATCTCAAATGCAATAGAAGTTATCTGGAGAAGTTTCTGCTTATTCAGTAAAAGAGCACAAGTCTTAGCTGGATGCCTGTATGTCTCATCATTCCACAGGAAAAGAGGCAAAACTACGAGCATGACAAGCTGTTGCACACCTTAAGACTTGTTTGCAAGAAGAATTGCACCAAATAACACATGCCAAGCTTTATTGCTTTGTTTCCCCAGTGGCTAAACATCATGTGTTTTGCAAAGGAAAGGCAACATTAAAAACAGATCAATGTATATTACCACAAATTAAGTAAAGCTGGAAAGAAAAAAACAAAACAGAATATTTTCCTATCTTCGTCCGCTGTCTCCACATTCCCCACGGTGTCTCCTTCCAGCCTGGACCACAACACAACAGCTTAACCAACAGCTGCACATTATGTGTGCAGCTATAATACGAAGACGCAAGAGGCTGGTTGGCAATGAATTTACTTTAGCAAATGGTTTGATTTTATAAGATTTAACCATGTCTAGCAGGCAAGGCTTCTTCCCCTTGATTTTGTCTGTGAGAAAATCAACCACAACAGCTTCTGCTGTCAAGCCAAGATCCTCAGCTGCAACCATACATCCTCAGCAGCATATGAGCTGGCTAAGTGCATCACAGCTCAGCTCAGTCTCAATACCATCTGCTTTCCGCTTACACTGTCTCATCCAAAACAAATTTCAGAGGCCTCAGCTCAAATAAGGAAAAATTAAACCTAGCGTGAGCTTGTGGTATTCATGGGAAACCTGAGAAGCGGAGATATGCAACAGGACCAGGTATACCGTATGGTCATTAGCTACTAAATATCCCCTGATCAGACACAGTCCTCTCATCAATTGTGCCTCAATATCCTCTGTGCTGACTCTGGCTTACAAACGCA
The DNA here is from genome assembly GCA_037177535.1 of Pseudomugil gertrudae. NCBI lineage: Eukaryota > Metazoa > Chordata > Actinopteri > Atheriniformes > Pseudomugilidae > Pseudomugil > Pseudomugil gertrudae. Next base: position 9,829,437 of record JBAMHV010000025.1, read on the forward strand.
GGATGAACCAGCGAGGAGAAATTTCCCATCAGTGTAAGGAAAAGACTCAAAGGTTAAAGATGTCAAGTTTCCATTTGGTGAAGAAAACGGAGACTCCTACATTCCCAGACAATGGTTCACATTCCATAGCACCTCTCTGTGCCCTGTGAATCATACACACTGAGACAGACTGACTGAAGGTATCTGTTCGCACACACAGCCAAGAAAACCTCAATGGAATACCTCAGAGGCATTTTATATTATACAGTGCTGGTAAGCTAGCATTAAATAACTGAATTTATTATTGAAATAACATTTTTAAATGCTGCAACTATCACTATAAAGATGGGTGAGAATAACAAAATCACAGATTTAGTAAATTTGCTTTGATGGCTGGACAGTTTATTCTGACTTGCTGTGTAATTAACTGGTTTTCCATTCCTCTGCTCAAAGATAAATCATAGCTAAAACTGCTAAAGGTAAGAAACAACATCCTGGAATTTTCCTTAAAAGCAGCATGCAACTCAGTGGAACATTTCACACTAATTTTCTCAAACAGCCAGCTGCGATAAACTTGAAGCTATGAATAACGTTTGTTTCAATTATCATTCAAATTGACTAATCCCTTCTGGACAGGAAGTTGTAGCTTGACATTTTCTGAAGTATTGCCATGATAAAGCTGAATTTTTCCATCATCAGTGAGATAACCTCACCACATTCTGAACACACTGCTATCTGCTTTATTTTTGGATTGTGACTCACTGTTATTTTATTATTTTTCTTCTTTCCCTGTCCAACACATGCAAAATAGTTTGTCCTGCCATGAAGCCAGAGGTATTGTGCTGCTGATTACACCCACAACTCACCAGCTTATACTCCCCTTCAGGCTGAGGGTGTGTTTATATGTCCTTAGCACCAGGCATGAAGCTAAGCCACACTTAAAACTGCAATAACAGCAATACCTCCAACATGTCATATCCACCATCTGAGTCCACAAATAGCACAGAGATCTGGTCAAACTACAAGTTCCTGCTTTTAAACTTGTCAAAATTTACCACCAAAATGATAAATTCTTATTTGTAAGCTGCTGATCCAATTTACCAAATTAAATGAATGCCCACAAGCTGGCAACGCAGCTGTTGGCTGAAAACAAGGTCACAATAAAACACTGTCTTACTCTTAAATGCAGGTTTTAAGAGGGACATTTGCATTAGGAGTTGGATTCTTGCTGCTAAAATCATAAATAATACTGTAACGAGGTGAGGTCTTTGCAAGGCAGCAGCAAGAGCTAATGTAATCCTTTCTTGCCTTTGATTTTTAAAAGGCTTGTGTCCCTTTTAAAAGTGCACTTTTCAATGCTACGCTCACAATGAGGCAGAATCAGAGAAACGCATTCCAAAAAGTACAAATCCCACACAAAATAAGGATGTTTGTACGGCATCAAAAGGCTACTGCTCATTGGCCGTGCTCCATATGACCAAATATGGAAGGAAAAAATGCTGCCTTTTCCCGTAACCAAACTGGGGGGAAAAGAAAGCAAAAAAAAAAAACTGGGAAGGTTTTCTTGCATGCTGCGTGCACAGTAAGATAGAGCTCTCACACTCTCTGCACGGTGGCCACAGACTTGGCTCCCTTTCAAACCAGCATGACTGATGGTGATGTTGGACCTGCCGTGACACTTCAACCAACGCCGTCGGCCACACTCGCACACAACCAGGCACACCTGCACGACTCAGGAGTCATGAAAGGGAAGCAAAGTGATCTTTTCATTGCGCTGACATTTCATTTTTAAATACACACAAAAGCCTTTCCTCAGTCTCTCATATGAGCTCTCTACCAGTCTCTTTCAATCGCAGCCCCCTGGAAAGGAACATTCCTCTTGGTGAAAAAGCAGCCGTCTCCAACTCCACAGCTCTCTCCTTTAGTTGGAAACATTTATTTATTTTTATCTAAGCCCTATTGCTACATTGAGTAGACTACTAATAGTCAGCTGCAGCTGGTGGTTAAAAGGAGTAATTGTCAGTGTGGGCATGTAATTTCATTAAAAATATATAAAACACACACATGCAGTGTAGGTCTCAGTCAGAGCAGGGTGGTAGAAGTGAAGAAAGTTAACTTTGTTTAGTCGTAGATGAATGTTTTACTACAAACTTCAGCAATAAAAACAAACGCTTCTAGTTACAGTGGAGTCCCCGTGTCTGTTTCAGCACTGCTGGCAAAGTAAAGGGAGCAAACCCCTAAACCAGGGGTGTCCAGCCCCGTTACCTGAGGGCTGCAGTCATGCAGATTTTAGTTGCCTCCCTGATTCCACACACCTGGCTCCAATAAAAATGGCTCTGCGTAACAGCTCGTTAGGTTCTGCTCAATCCATCTGATTCAGGCGTGCTAGGCCAGCAGCGACCCAGCAGGACTGATTCTAGAGAGCCCCGATACAAATGCAGTCAGCTCAGGTTCAATAGCAACATCTCCCTGACCCACTTCCTCATCCACCTTCTGAACACTAAAGGACATTAGAGCCCACAAAACGTTAAAAGTTAAACAGTATGGAATGAGTGAAACATTCATGTTATACAAACATTTTGCAATTTGGCCTTGGAGATAAATTATTTTTCATTTTGATATTGATGACGTCATTAAAAAGACAAACTTGATGTGCCAATCGGTTTTAGGCAGTGGCACCCAAACACTGGAACGAGCCAGCTCTCTTTAAGCTGCTTAGACGGAAGATGCTTAGAAAAACCGGTGGATACCTCTTTATTAAAGCAGGCCTTTAGATAGGCAAGGGCTGCAATTATTCATGTGTTTGTATAGGAACATACATTCTTATTTTATTGTAAATCACTTTGTGGTTTTCTTTGTTTCATCAGTGTTGTGAAGAGTATTTAACTAGAGTAGAAAATATTATTTTCAACTGTACATGTTTCTGCACAGTGTCATCACCATAATGTCTGTGTAGGCAGGGGGCAGATGCTCAGACCTCTCCAAAACCTCAGAAGAGACGGGCAAAATCAAAAAAAGAATTTCTGATGGGACTACAGCCTTTTGCTAAAAGGAGAAGACAGTGGATTTGAGCCAGTAAAAAGGTGGACCAGGACCCGGCAATGCAACACTGTCCACTTCATGTCTAGGCAAATCAAAACTCACATCCTGGGAAATAAAGTTTTATCTCTGGTAATAACAATGACAACCTAATTATGTGTGTATAAGAATTTATATGCACACTGACTTTCATCTACATGAACAGCAGACATCTTAATAACATCTACATCATATTGTGCTCTTTTATCTGTCCTGTAATGTCATAAAGAACAGCATCAAGATCTAACAGTTTCTCTGGATATTTTAATAACTATTTTATTCTTTAATTGTGTCACGTAATGACTCTGTCAACAAGGCTTTATAAGCAATAAAAAGGTACAAGTATATAAGAAGTGTGTCGTGCTAACCTCAGTTTTCCCCCTAGATGCACAAGCATGCAGTTAATGTTTGTATGTAAGAAACTTGACAATATGATGGGAAAAAGATGTGACTCCAAGTACAAATATGAGTGACTCAAACACCACATTTTCAGCAAGGCAAACATCACTCTGGCAGCATCACCGCTGAGAGTTCTGGTTGCATCTGCAGCCAAATGAAGTCTTTTTTATGAGGTTGCTAGATTAGCTTAAAGACAACAGTTTAGGTTAATTTTTCATCAACACCCAATAAAAAAAACACCCAAAAAGCTAGGTTTACCATGTTTCACAATGTCCGCACTGAAAATGTGAGGAAAACATCCAATATCGGGTTGCTTCAAAAGAAAAAAAGAATTCAAACAAGCTGTGGATCTACATGGTTGAATGTCTCGATCTCACATCGAGTTTGGCAGAAATGTTTTGACTTCAGGAGCAAGTGAAAAATACTTTTCTTTACATTGGTCAAAGTGATCAATAAGCCATTCTGGCTTCTTCTTCTCCTCTTTTCCCCAGGATCCATGGTAGTTTAAGTTTTAAGTATTTCATCCCTGTTATGTAAGCGTCTCCTTGCTAATGTAATGTATCCAGACTGTCAAACAATCTCAATTAACATGCAATCCCCTACTTTGCCCGAGATATTAACAGCCTGTTAAATAAAATTACAAGAACAAAAGAGTCTTTTTTTGCTATTCAACACAACAGCAACTTCACGGTAGAAGGTCCACAGAGGAAAGATTAAACATGACAGGAATTAAACTAGTGTCATTTACATAGTCTCAATGTTTATATACTCATTGTTGAAGAATGGTGATAGACTCTAGTAAAGAATATCTTCAAATGTAGCATGGAAGTGGTTTAGGATTCATCCTGCAACGTCGTCACAGTTTTTCTTCCATGTGGCTTGTCTTGATGGTCTCTCACATCTTTCTTTCCTGTCAGTTTCGTGAAAAACAGAAGCTTCCTCCAGCTCCTTCAGGACAGCCCATGCTGACACCTGCCTTATGTCAGAGTAAATGAGGCCCGAGCAGGAATCTTTGTCTCTACAACAGGACATCAATCTGCTACTAGTGAGCTGACCATGGAGACTAGTGGAGCCAAAGGGCTGATATATAGTGAGTTTTACTGAATGCTCCGCTACTGCCGACCCCATAGCAAGACGGCAGATTATCCAGCTGATAGCAATAAAGGAGAACTAAACAGAAATGAACACAGACTAGAATCAAACATGCATGGCATCTAGAGAGTAGGATCACTTCTTTAGACTTGCAGCTGGAAAAGGGTACGTGAAGGATACACAACAGCTCAATGCTTCTGGTGCATGAACATGACATGACATGCGGGACTCATTAAGTGGAACATGAAAATGTTTTGTCTCATAAATTCAGAAAGATTCCTTATGTGAGTCTCAGGGGGAAAGAAGTGACAACAAAATGTATCTGCTGAACATTTAGGACATGCTTCCTATAAAAGCCACATTTCGGTCATGGTGGACGTGTGGCTGCCTTCATGGCCAGAGAGAAATTACACTCCGTTTAGACGAAGAGAGAAAATGGGAATGGTAAGGGAAAAAAAAAGTATGTAAGCGGTGGAGTGATTTATGTGGCTGACTCAAACCCACACAAAGGGAGAATGTCTTCCCATCGTACCTTACATGGAAACATACAGCCCATAAGCGTAGAGCGAGACTACAAAGCATGATGCAATGCCCCCCCACACTTTGAAAGCCTGTTGAAAACATGACAGCTGAGTGAAAACCCTGACGTAAGTTAGCAGTGTTTGTGTATGCATCATAGCCCTGTGAGGACAACACAAAGGAAATCACTTGAACAGAAGACATATTTATTTAAATCACTCCAAAACACCATAAATCCTTATCTCTCTTGCCTTGTTTTAACTCACGGCTCAGTAAATCACGCAGTGGAATGCCAATTTTTGAAGTGTGCTGGGAGGTTTTTCAAGGGTATTACATGACAAGGTATTTTTCAACAAAAAGGGGGCTGCATTCCTGGAGAGAGATAGGAGGAGATTAGGGAGTGGTGGACCATCAAGATGACCTGACCAAGAAAGGCCTATTACTCACATTGGATGTGGAGGCGGAATGATCCCCTGACACTATACTCAGTTCAGTACAGTATTGGGGGCTGGGAAGAAAAACACCAAAAAAGAAACGAAAAAAAGTGTCTGAACAAACTTTTTTGCACCTCCACAAGTCAAAAACTGTAATAATAAAGGATGAAACACATGAGACAGTTGTTTCTTTATTTCTGTGACTGTCTCTAGGTATTCCTGCCTTTTGGTGAAATAATGGGACCCACTGGGTTTTATCAGCAAAGCAATGGGACGTCTCTTTGCAGCAGAAGACATTTAAAAAGTGGCAATAAAAAACTAAAGTCCTCATCAATGCTTAATGTTAAATAGGCATATGTATACGGACCGGATCCCACTATTGATCTATCTATTGTGTCTATTACGTTTCATTTGTTCCTTCTTCCTTTCCCTCCAATAAAGTCTTTCTTTGCCAAATCAGGGACTGTGTGTATTGAACAAAGCTGGTGTGTGCATATGCGTTTGCTAGCATTATGAGCAGATGAGTCAGGAACGCAGAGGCTTTTGAGGCTGGAAAGTTACGTAGCACGTTTAGGAAAACAGTTTAACTGGTCTTGTTTGATTTAGCATGACCTTATTCGTGACATTCATATTCTGATCACACAAAAATGATCAAATCTGAGTAGGAAGTGTTGTAAATATGCAGTAAACAGCCGAGTTATCCAACTATTTACACCAGTTCCAAGTGTTTTTTGTGCAGACATATGCAAAACAATGAGCTATTATAAGATGCTGCAAATTCTTTTGTCTGCTTTGTCAAAATGAATACTGTGTGCAAAAGTAGGTTGTGTGTGTGTGTGTGTGTGTTTAACACTTTTGTAGGATCTTGCTTCACAGATCAGCCGTGATGCAGTGCATGTATGAGCATAATGTTTTTTATCTGGTACAAATAACGTTTCTAAAGTCTCGTGGTTTGTTTAGATGTGACTTTTCAGACCTAACCTGTGCTGCCTTGTTGTTTTTGGAAACAAGTTGCTGTCTCCAGGCAACTGTTTCCAACAATGATAAAAATGTAATTAGCCAACTGAGGCCTATAGAGTGTCAGGCATATGTTTTAAAACATTTTTTCTACCAGTATTTCTTGGTATGATATCTCACCGAGAAAGGCCAAAGATCTCAGAACTGATGAGCAGCAACAATACAGCCCTTGTGTTCTATGCTGTCTTTCCTCCTTGGTTCCGTGTGAATGGAAAACAACAAAAACATTAGCTTTCATAGAAATACTTGCAGATGTTCATTTTAGGCAGGTGTATTTGATTAACACCATCTGGCTGCTACTTATACTCTTAATCCCCATGGACGAAATAAGGGTGTACTTAGATTTTCTATCAAATCTTGAGGAAAACATTTGCCTGTTTGGCTATAAGAGTATGCACTATGCTCTACAAAACTGCTACACTCCCTGTCAGCTGTTTGATTTGCAACATTAAGGCATTACTAACATGCAAAACACACTCTCTCTATGACTGAATTTTTGCTAAGCTAACATTAATAAACCTGCACTATCAGCATTAACTGGTAAGTCTGTTATTCCCTGCCTTTTGTACATCCCTGCTTCAAAAGTTACTGCTTATTTCACGTTTGTGTATCTTATGCACTCACATCTGTCCTATGAAGTCAGCAGGAATTTATTGCATTGCTTTATTAACAACTTTTAACTCAGCACTGAACTTCATAAATTCTGCAGTAATACTCCTCTCAAACCCAAGCTGCTCCAAACGGAGACTGCAAAGAGCATATTAAGCAGCATTGCTCCGAACAAAACATGGCCGATGTCAGTGGAAAATTTACCAGAGGGAAAAAAAAAACAGTCCTCCAATATCACTTGAAGGAAATTACACGAGGATCGACTGTTGTTCGGGCAATAATACATTTCCAAGAAACATCACGGTCCTGTGAAGCATGTCTTTCAGTGATCTGTAGTTTCATATTTGGAGCCACCAATGCATTGTGATTGCTTTTGAATCAGCAGAAGCCGATTCTTCGAGCGACACAGAGCTCACCTCCAAAAACTACATTCCACGGAGCTCATACCTCAGATCCTTTCAGGGCTGAACTTCCCTCGCTTTACCAGATCTAATTTTTGTGCATGGCTGTGCTGACTGCTATTATTACTGTGGCAGAAGGCCAGCTTGATTGGGTACATTTCTTCTGAGCCTACCTGGACTTCTGTAAACTACATAATAAAAATCTTCAGACAGGTGTAAAATGGACACTAGAAACGTTTGACTTCCAGTTGTCATTGAGAAGAATAGCTGCTCTTTGTAATATGACACTGGACCAGTAGAAATATATAAATAGACTACATGCCTGTGATTAAATATGGTTATTTCTACATATCATTAAACATTGATGACTTCTTTTCTTTTTGCATCCATTACAAAAAACACTAACTGAATGCAAAGCGAGTCCAACCTCCAACAATTAGAAAGTTGTTAATGAAAATGTAATGTCGGTGTTACATTAGGTAAACATTAACATCATCTAGCCCGGTGACTAGTCCATCGCAGTGCTGTGGTGAAACACAGAACGCACTTTTTCTGTCTGGTGAGCTTTCTTCTCACAAGCTTGGCATTATTTCTATAACCAAAGAAGTCCAACAAGAATGATTCAATCTGTTTTTTTGGAGGAAATAACTCTTTGTCAGGCTCATTTTAACACTCCAACATGGTTGCAACTTAGATGGAACAAACACAAAGCAACTTGTGTTATGTTGCATAATTTTGTTTTTATTCCATGCGCGAGCTGCCCTGAACTTCCTGCGTGACTCAGACATAATCCTTTGTAGAAAGTGACAATATTTAGGGATCTTTAAGGGTAATTGTGTATTTTGCATCATGATTTGTTGTGAAATCAGATAATCTTGACATACCAGTTTCATGCTGACTTACTGCAAAGTTAAGCTTTGACAATACTCCATTTGGTAAGGATGTTTTTGTAAGGACGTCTTATGACAGGTTCAAAGGTCATACACAGCTGTGTTTTGTTGAATGTAATTAATAGAAACACTTGTCATCTTTATGAAGTCTATGTCACTGATTGTAGCACGCATTTGTCTTAGTTTGGGTCACCGTTTGCATGCCTGTATCGAACAGTGATCGAGGCCTTGATCTCTCCATGTACTCTTGGTAATGCATGCCACCTAAGCACACACAATACACAATAACTGATAAATGTTTGCCAGACTTGCATTATGTCCCTCATGAGTTACCCCAGTCTTCTCTGTTTCTGTGGTTATGCGACTTCAGGATCCAATGCCAGAAATTCCAGGAAACCCTAGAGCTTCATGAGACATAACAAAGCTCCCTCTCTTCCTTTGTATTTGTCTCTTACACTGTGTCTGCCTCAGCAGGCCTGAAAGCCCCACAGTCTATTGGTTAGGATTGCCTCATATCGCACCATTTTATAAGCAGAGGTTTCTTTCTTTTAATGTCTGTGCTAATTCTAGACCACAGACTATTTAGACCATGGAAGACACAATCATCATTGAATACCATTAGCATGATGTGGCATTTACCACTAAATTGAGGATAAAATTCTGCTTCAGAGGTTAATATATGTGCGGTATTTAAGCCTCCTAATTCCTAAATGTATTAGAATAACACATATCTCAGACAGCCATGAAATTGTAAATAATTGAGCAGTGCTCTTAGAGGCTTCTCTGGTTGCTCTGTTGAGGTCGCTGCAAGCTTTTTTTTTAGTTGATGGCAAAACTGGAAATGAGATTTCGTTCACAAAGCAGCAGTGCTTAAATGGTATAAATCCAAAACCACAGACACCCCTCCTCCAGCACTAATCTGTCCACGGGGGTTTGTCCATGTCTTCTGGCAGGGAAATTTGTCTTCTCCACCTGGGTCAGCACTATGCTCAAACAAAAAAAAAAAATACATGTCTGAACCCATATATACACATGCACCTACATATATATCTATTTAACCCACCACCCACCTTGTGTTTATGTTCAGGGCTTGAGTGACTGGTATTTCATTTCGGCCTGCCCGGAGCCCTTTTGCACAGTTTGGCTTGGCTGGTGTACCATTACTGGTCATTAAGTCTAACCTGAACTAATAGTGGCCCATTTTCCAAGGTGGTCTCCCAGGTGGCTGTCACAGGAGTGAGTGGCACTATGGGGCTCCAGCCTCAATTTGGGCATACAGAGTCTCATGAAAAATCGGTTGGGACAGAAGCCATACTCAATCATACATGAGACACAGATTTTTCAATAACAAGAACTCATTGTTTAAGGGGGCAACAGGGCATTTTCTATTCTAATTAAGGTGGGCTAAATAAAGCCATCCCAAGTAGACACCACACCACAACTCTCCACCTGTATTTTCTTCAATATCTGAACAACAGAACAGCCAACTTGACAACTACACCTCTAGTTAATTAAATTCAACTGGAAAGTGTGTCCAAACTTATGACCGTTATGGTGGTATACAGCATTTATTCCCAACCCTGGTCCTCAAGTACCCCTGTCCTGCATATCTTAAGGCGCTTTTCCATTAATACCTGCACGACGCGACTCTACCAGTACGATATTGTACTGGACTGCTTTTCCATTACAAGTCATGATCCTCTAATGTGGGAGGGGTCCCCCGCACAATG
>JBAMHV010000025.1:9839806-9857603 GCA_037177535.1 Pseudomugil gertrudae
AGACCAATCAATGGACGCCAGCCTGTGTACGTCACGCTACCCGCACGACCCGACACGCTTAGAACCACAACGAAGTACGTACGGAGAATGTAACCGCACGGCACGACAAATCCTGATGGAAACGCTCTGTTTCTGGGTATAATCATGTGAGGCCGGGCGGAGTAGGTACTAGTGGAAAAGCGCCATTAGAAACAACAATAATTTAACACACCTGATTCAAATTAATGAATGTTCTCATCAAGCTCTTTGCAGCCTGTAAACGAGCATTTATTTCATTCAGGTGTGTTAAAGTAGGGTTCCCTCTAAGATATGCAGCGCAGGGATACTTGAGGACCAGGGTTAGGAAACACTGATGAATCATAGGGTTTGTAATTTGGGGAATTTGAAGACTGCTGTAGGAAATTTGTCTTATTAATTAATGGTTTAAAATGATAGAAACACTCCTTATTTATGTCTAATAATAACTAATTGAAATGAAGTGCAGGGGCCTACCTCTGAATACTGGTGCTTCCCTGGAAGGAAGACAGTAAAGATTATCTGGAGGCATGAGATGGGGAAACTGGGGGAACATTACCACACAACACGGACGTTGAGCTTCTAAGAGTGGACTTATGTGATGAGAAATGCTTCCTGACATGCACAGCAACTTAAAGTCCATTGGAACTTTGGGGTAGACTACCAGGAGTCTGGTTGTCCAGCAGATGGTAAGACCTGTTTCACAATGGCAACCATCACACACCAGCATATATTGGAAATGACAGGAGGCCCAGGTGGCATGGGACACATGCACATCTCCGAATGCATCACTCTGACGCATCGCTTTGGGTACTGCAACATTCCAACAGTTCACAATATAAAAACAAGTTATCAAAACCAAAACACCACACTATTAAAACATTGTACCAAGATTTAGTATAGCTGTTAATGACTGCACTATAAATCACATCACTGATTATCAATGGACACAGAGTGGTTCCATATGAGCGCATTTTGTCTGAGTAAATATCTCACTTTGCTTCTGGAAGATATCTTCTTTGACCATTAAAGGCTTCATATGTTTTAGCCGTGCTGTGCTCCGTTGTGACATGTGTCATCATTAATCAGCAGAGAAGGAGTCATTAGTCTAAATGCGGGGGTAATTAATCCATGCTCACACTCCATTAGACGTCATGCTCAATTTGCACACAGAGCTGTGTACTGTGTAAATAAGCAGAGATGATGGGACCTGCAGCTATTATTCCTGAACAGCTTGGCATTCAGGACTTGGTTTTGTGCTGCTGAGGCGCTAACATGTATCTAAGGAAGTAGATGTACAGGCCTCATATGCTGCTGTTCCAGCTCATATTACAAATCAAAGCGAAAGTAAAATGTCTGTACTCAATAATGGTAATTGTGGTGCTTTTTTCTTACTAAATTTGTCAAAGCAGAGAGTAATTGCCCTCATATGTATCTCAGATGAAAAAAAAACTGGACTTCGGTAATAAAGCCAAACCATAAGCCTCCAACAAGGTTAAACTGCAGTAGGGCATCTAGCATGAATTAGCCCTTAGTTTAATAAGTACCATTTGGCTGTCACCTCGGCGGCTGTAGAGCTGCTCTATTACAGTAAAGCCCCTCTGGTACTGGGCTGAGGTTATTCAATAAAAACCTGACTGAGTGTTTCTCCCAATCACCACTGGCAGAACTCTGATGAGGTAAAAAGCTCTCCAATGCCAGCCTCTGTCCCTGCAGAGCACTGTCTGATTAAAATGGTTTTCTGAGGCCATATTTTTGCTCTCCTTGTCACCTTGCCAGACCCAAGTTCGAGTACAGAGAGAAAAATTGACGAATGACCTAATGCATACTGAAATGAATCCATGAAAACGGATTTAGAGGTAATCTATAAAGGCCTGCTGATAGGTAGGCAGATAGAAGAGCTCCATTTTTTTCTTCACTTTTTGGAGAAATGGCATCAAAGCGTGCCTAAACATACTCAGTAACACATTTTGTTATTGGTGTTAAGGGCCCTTTTCATCTTTTGCCTTAATCACCGTCACATACAAACGTGCACACACGCATTGATCTTTCCAACTCTTCCTTCACCCCAACAAGGCACTGACATGTAAAATGGAAAGAAAGAGCAACAACAGAGTGGCCCACTCGCGCCGGCTTTCTGACTCTCCCGTCTTCTTGCCTCGCTTGTAATACATTCCTGAGCAATCCTCTGAGGCTCATATGTAAATGCTTGAGTATGCTTCTGATTAGGAGGCACAAAGACTACACTCTATAAATGCACTCTTAAACAATTACCTCTGCTCCCAACTGCAGCTCCGACACAGACCTCAGACTGTGCTGCTGACTGACTTTCCCACTCAGGTAGGAGAGCTGGATGTGGCTCACTCACAGCATGGAACCATGCTTCAGGACATGTTTGACCCAAAATATCAAACTGAGAAAAGGTTGAAAATGTGATAATTTAAAAAATGTCTTTCTGTGAGTGTAGCTGAGAACCACTTGTCTGAAACTTACCTCGTATCGCGAACATAGGCACCACACAAACTCGGGAAAGTAAAGAGCTGCAGCATGTCAAGCAGACCACCTGAATGCTCTATTCTGTTAACACGGAAGTCGAAATGAAAACCATCATGTTCCACACATGCCAGGTACACCCCATGCTCCAAGTGGGAAGCCAGTGTCAGCTGCTAATAAGCCAGATATTGCTCTCAGGAGAGGCTGGACACTATTTTATGGGCTAAAGAGAATGAATAGTGAACTTACATTAGTCAAGCTGCCAGACATGCAACAATAAATCAAGCTAGAGCTGCAGTTTAAGCTTAACAAGTTGGGTTAACTAGCAAGATGTTTCTGATGCCTTACAATGAAAAAGTGGACTTAAAGCAGATTATATTGTGGTAAATTTAAAACAGGTGGCATAATAGAAATGGATAAACTAAAAAAAGCCACAGATTATGCTGTTTTTAGCAACAAGATAGACCCCATACAAAGGTTTTACTTGGTGTCACTTACAACGTGTTAAAGATTTTTTATATCCACGTCCTCTTTCTACTGTTAACTACACTGACTCTTAGACCTTGTCAAAGACCCCAGTCAATAAAATCACTGACACATTTGATGGTAACGGTAAATGTTCATTGCGGTTGTGAGACCGTGTTACAACACTACATTACACTTCAATGAATTATTCAAAATTCTTCAATAAAGCACAGCGTGAAGACTGAAAGTAAAAAACTTTAGAAGTCTGACTCGTGCACACAACCATTTAAGGACAAAGCGATTGTTTTATATGGATGAGGTCAGTCCTCAGTTCCATCATTACCACATACAAGCCCAGTTTTGTTCTCACCAATTCTCAGGATGGCAGACATCCAACATGGCCTCTTCAAACTGACCCTCACCGTCACAATACACACTTCAGCACATTTCGAAAAGCCACAAGCATAAATCCTGCAGGCCTATTACTGACCTGCAAGTTGGCCAGTATGCCCCCCCACCATCGCACTGAGCGGTTAACCTTCCTAACTGTGTAAACACATGACCTCACCCCAGTCATGTGTTCACACTGAATGGTATTTTTCACACACTCCTTTGGGATTTACAACACAATTTTACCTCCAAGCTCTCTCAGTTCCCCATTACCCTAAAATATGGGAGTTTTAAAAATCGATTTAATAGACTCTTAACTGGCCATATTTGTTTAGGACTAAAGGTGGACAGAAGTGGAGGGGACGCATTGGAGGAGAAGAGGGGAAGGGAAGAGAGAACTGGGGGGACTTGCTTGATGTGAGACAACATTATAGTAATCATTTCTGAGCTGAGCTCGACGAGACCGTTAGTGGAGCTGTTCGGAGAGAGATGTGTAAGGTGGTTTTTCTGCCACAGGGACACACTGTGCACGTCTGAGGTCCCAGCGAGACGCCGCCGAAGGAAAACACAAAGCCAATCAGCAAACGGAGACATTTCCTGTGCTTGTTTTATCAGATGAGAAGAAGCCTAAAGGCTAAATGCCCCCTCTCAACAAGGTTGCACACTTCTCAGGATAGCTCACTTTGAGGAACCAAAGGGAGAACATGCATTTTTGTGAGATGACATCAGAAGTGCTGCTTAGGAACACTGACCTCACACTCGCACAATCAATCATACACAAAAACCTCATGAAATGTGGACTTGGTGAGCAAGGAAGGTTTTACCTTTTAAGATATAAAACAAGGCACCCTCAGGAATTAAATTATCTCGTAAAAGCAGATTTAGTAAAACCTAAAGGAATACAATAGATTTTTTTTATTCCAATGAAACCTCTGGCAGAACTTGGCATCTGGTAACAAGCAGATGGCAGATCAGTGTGCCAATTACCAACACTGACATAGATGTTGCCTATTAGGCAATCTGGTCTTGAGTGATCACACTTAGAGTAACAAAATGATGTGAGCGAGGGGTTGATCTAACAAACCCCCTTCATCAGAGTGTGACTAAAACCCAGAGGAATTTAGACACAGGTCTTTTGTACTCTCATGACCACTTTAGACAGCAGAATCTGAGTTTGAGAGTTAATTAGGAGCAAAAGGGAGTAAATGTAAAGATGAATATGAAATTCTTTGTGCATTTACAGTGTAATAAACACATGGCTTGAAAACGGATTAACGTGATGGTGGCTTAATTTGGTGGCAAATGTTTTGCAGGCCAGGGAAATAACGACTGGGACAGGTATTCACCGTTGCCCAAGAGACGGGCTGAGTTTAATTGTGCAGCGAGGAAAATGCCAGAACATCCAAGTACTCCGTGCTCTCCCAGCACGACTGTTTCATATCAGCTTGACTGTGAGATGAGGAAAAACAAACAGAGCTAAAAGCTCAAGTTCATACAAGTAAACTTTCTTTAGTACCAAGGTAAATTACAGGAAATGATGCATCTTAAACACCCTTAAAGATGTATTACACTGAGAACATCTATGGTTCAACTTGTTTAACTTCCCAAGGTATAAAATAGTGCCACCAGGTTTAGCCCCTCTCTGACCATCATTATCCATTGAAAGAGTTAAGTTTTCTTTTAATGCAACATCTGCCCCTTGATCCAAGCTCACCATATTACACAACTTACTGTGCGGTTCTGGATGCAATGCATTTAAATTACATGCTATCAAATTCAAAAGGAGATGAGGGAGGGGGTGTGACAGAAGGGGTATGCTGTTAGCCTGAAGTCCAGGGTCAGAGTCCCATGAGTCTTAACTGCATGTCAATTACAATGACTTCAAATGAGCTTAACCTTCTCCTCCTAGTTGTCCAGAAAATGAAAACCTAAACGAACCTTATATTTAGCAAAATGAGCACACGAATGATACTCATAAAACAGAGTGCGCTCATTTTGCTCATTGTTCTGCAGGCATGAAGTGGTAGCCTCTAACATTCAAATCATGTTATTGCACCAAACAAATCTGCATAAAATTAAGCCAATAGGCAAAAGAAACGTGCTTGACAAAGCTGCGCTGGTCTGTTATGGGAAGAAAGCAGAACATAGCTCTGGCACCTGCTGTGCAGAAACAATGTGTGTTTGTACCAACATGTCAGTGTCTGATCACTGGGGAATGAACTACACTTGGAAAACCTTAACCCTGAACACGGTATAGGTAAATACCTATTTAAAAAGAGAAAAACAAAAATCAATTTCATTAAAAAAAGGAAAACAAAATAGCATGATCATGTGTTTTAGTGGATTTCTGCAGTTTGTTTGGCTGCCTGAGTAAAGTGGTGGTATAATAAAAAAAACCCTGTGTCACAAAAAAACTCCAGATTGTTGCTGTGGAACTTGTTACTGTGGTGGATTAGGAGTACCTAACATCAAACTGTAACAAAGGGACCACATATATTGCATGCATGTAAACACATAGCTGTGCTCATGCTTGTTGCCTGTGATGAAAATGAGGCAAAATAATCACTGGATCAGACATCTAACATTAATCAGACAGAATTCTGGGATGGAAAATTGGATTGAGAGAAAACTGGAGCCAGCATACAGTAACTAGAAGCCCTTACCGCAGTGTGCAATCCAGAGCCAGACTCCGGAAATGCATGGCAGTGTTCCCTACATCCTGCCCGCCCAGCCCTAACCTTGGCCCTGGCTCTCACTAGGCACTGCCAAACCCCTGTTATCACTCTGTGCAATTACCTCCAGATTCCTCTGCACCCATATCATATCATGCCAATTATACAATCCGCCTCTAAGTACAGAGCACTACATACAGTTTAGCATAAAGTCTGCAGTCTAATGTGTTTCAGCCTAAAAATAGCTGTGTAAGTGTGCATCTGTGTGTATGAATATGTATGCACACAAGGGGAAAAACTCAGAGAGGTGCTATGATCACTACAAGGGCACATTTTTAATTTGTAGCATGTGATGATAAAAAATAAATGAATAAGTAAAGAATTCATGTTCAGTGCATTACTGAGACAGTCAGCTTTTAGTAGTGCATAAATGCATGTAGGCCATAGCAAGAGTAATGAATACATAACTAATACAAAATAAAAGCTAGTTTAAACTTTCTGCTTAAGAAAAAAGGTTTAAATATAGAAAAAATAATGAAAAACAGTTCAAACTAAAGTATGAAAAGTTTCAATATTTAGTTGAAACAATAGTTTAATAGTTGAAATAGTTTAAATTAAAAGTTAAAAATGGTTATATAAAAAAATATTTTAAATGGTTATCAAGTAAAAAAAGTGAAAATAATTACTGACATTAGGAGTAAATAGCCTACTTGAAATTGTTAGCTAAAATAAAGGATACAGGTTAGCTTTTATTAATGATGAGCTAATGTAAATGATATGTGGTTGACATGGTTAGCTTAAATAATAGCTTAGTTTAAATGATTAGCATAAAGTAAAAAAAGCAGTTCACATAGTTAAAAATAAGGAATAAATAAGTAAAACGATAAACAAAATGTTTTTAACATTTGTTTTGTTAAATGGTGAGTTAAATTTAAGCTTATATTGTTTACATTTTAACAAGTTTTTACTGCATCAATTTGAAAAAAGGTGGTGAACAAAACCTGTAAATATATGAATGTTTGATTTTTTAAATAGTTGAACTACAAGTGAACCAATGTGTGATTATTATCTTGATAAACAGTTCTGGTTTAACAATCAGTTGCTATGTGTTAAAAACCCAACAATATGATGGTGATAGACTGAAATTTGTCTATAGTTTATGTAGTTATAGCATGTCTAAAGATAATTTCTGATCAAAGCACCAGGAGTATGCTAACTTATTTAATCAGTATAAGAAATATGTTGTTATTGTGACATCCATGATAACGTGTGGCATACTCTGCACAATTTTAATTACAGCATTGCATTGCCAAAGAATATAATTAAGGAAATAAACAATGTGGATTTCTTCCTCGCAGGTCGTCATGTTACAGTTACAGCCAAAGTTCTACATCCCAGAACTGATAATTAAAAAAAAAACTAATCTGGTTCCAGTGTTTGCCATTTTTATGTTTACACTGACACTGTATAAAAGTAACTTTGCAATTTGAACAATAAAAATAAGCAAAGAAAGACAAAGTAATCTAAATATAAAGACAGAAATGCAAATGTAGAGTTAAAAATAAATGAATGGTATTCTCCTTTGGTATTATTAATGCTGTAAAATCCACACAGTGTCACATAAACTAACAGATTGTGTACACAAACCATTAACAAAGTGTGTTAATGAGAGGGTGCGTATTTAGGGTATAAACTGTGGGGAACCACAACTAAAAGACTACATTCCAGAGACTAGTCCAATCATCTGTCACCAGGTCTGGTTTGTACCTTAT
The DNA here is from genome assembly GCA_037177535.1 of Pseudomugil gertrudae. Lineage (NCBI taxonomy): Eukaryota > Metazoa > Chordata > Actinopteri > Atheriniformes > Pseudomugilidae > Pseudomugil > Pseudomugil gertrudae. The sequence goes on from JBAMHV010000025.1 coordinate 9,847,614, forward strand.
AAGGAGCAGAGGGCATTCTCCACGTGTTTTCCAAACACTGCACAACTTATCAGATACAGTTTCATGGACAATTACTATGCTGTCTCTGGCCTGAAAGCATCCAGAGCCAACATCTGTCCTCTGCAGCTCTCTCCCTCCATCCTCTTCCATTTGCCATGCTTCTATTTCAGATACTTTGTAATAAAGCCAAGATCAAAAGAATGTATGCACAATGAAGGTGGAGGAGAGCCTCTCGCCTCAGGGGTGGTGGGATTCAAAAAGAATGTGATATCTCCAAAAGCAGACTCATGCAGGAGAGCAGGCCTCCCCTCTCTGCTTTGTCTACATGTGATACTCAATCTAAATGAAACATTTTACACCTAAAAATCAGTGTTTTAGCAGATCTTCTGGTTATATTTGCTTCTAAAGAACATGTGAGGCCTTTTTATACACAACAAAGTTTGTACACTTTCTAAAAGTTTAGACACTGAAAGGCAGAGAATGACAATAACAGCACCCCAGGTTTTTCTATGTGTAACTGCAGGAGAGTTGTTCTCCCAGGCATCATGTCGGCTACTGGCTGGAGTTTGGAGACACCCCCCTCCTCCTTTCCTTCATACTTTGCTCGATAAGAATCAGGAGCAGAGCGCGCATTGGAGGGGTGGACAAGAGCGCGCACTGGAGGGGTGGACAAGAGCGCGCATTGGAGGGGTGGACATATGGCTTTCCTTTTGTGCACTGCGTGCATGGCTGCGCCGTCGTTGGAAGGCGGAAAGTTTTACAGCTCACAGTCATGTTTTAAAAACAAAACAAACAAAAAATAAAAACTTTGCCAGTGAACTGGCGCAAAGAAGAGAAAGCGCACAAAAGAGGGAGCGGCTTCCAGGCAGCAGTTCATGCAAACAGCAGAAAATAATCTGCCATCAACTAACTGTTTTCAGGTTGCAACTTCTAAATACATAACTAAATAAATAAACAAATAAAAGCTGATATTGTGTGAATATCACTTGGCAAGAAGTTTTGCGCTTACCTGTGGATCTTAACGGGACAGAAAAAAGTAGCGATCTGGAGTCGAGAGAGAGGAGAGGAGTCTGCAGTCTGTCCTCCACCACACTGATAAAACCACACTGAGCCCCCCCGTTCAAGTCCCTCCCTTTAGGACATTTCTGCTGTAGGCTGGCTCAGTTCTCAGATCCAGGTTCCTCTGCTGTAGGCTGGCTCAGTTCTCCAGCAGATCCAGGTTCCTCTGCAAGCGTTTGCAAAATCTGCATCCAAATCTATCAGATCTGTTATGGTGTACCTCTGTTTTATGAGACTGCTGCACGCAAAATGGTAGCATTAGATTAAAAATAATGTTTAGTTGCACAATTTATTTCATTTATGTTATAGTCGACACTGGTACTTTGTGTAAAATTAGAATAAAAGCAATAATAAAACCCTCAAAATTAATATTTTAATCCAAGTGAGACATATTAGATACAGAAAGTGAGATCATCACAAGTTCATGGAAAACATTTGCTATTTTTTTTTATTTAACAACAAAGTTTTTTTAAGGTTATTTTAAAATTGTACTTTTATTCTTTATTTTTATGATTCTGGTGGAAATCACTGAGGCACTGATGGCTTAGTTATGCAATAACTACAAGGCCATCAGTCAACCTTCAGAAAACATCCCAGTTTTTCACACCTAAAACAAAGAAACAGGAAAAATAGAAACATGTTTTATTTGACTTATCAATACAGCTCTCAGGAAAGTACCAACGATCACAACAGGCTGACCACATGCAGTGACCTTTCACAGTATTTCACATTATACCTTTACATTACCTACAATTAGTTAAATATTTTCATTTTTAACGTTTAATCATATAAATACAATTTTATGACCAAATGATGTCTGAAATGCTACCGTTTGAGCTTTATAGTCATCAAAGAAATCTTTCAATCTGTAACTGAATAATTATTGCTGGTTAAATGTTGATATGGAAAGTGTATTTTATTTCATAAGCTTGACAGTGAACAAATGCATTTTACAATATGACCCTGTAAAGCCAATAAATCCCTGAATATCCCAGAAAAACACTAAACAAAAGCAGAAGGCATGATTGTCCTCAATACAACCTAAAGCTGTAGCATCAGGTGATGAAGAGCACAGATCCAAAACTAACTTAGTATAGTATCTGAAGATAAAATATTAAAAGTAAAGTGATGCGTTCCAGTTTATAGTCACGCCTCGTTTTCTGTGTGTCAGCAACTTTCCTGATGCTGCAGGAAGTTAGGAGGTGACAAACACAACAGTCGTAGTGTTCCACTTTTTGCTATGTAGCAGCAGCACATAGACACTGCCCTGCTTTGTCTTATCCCTTAAAAACAATGATGCTCAGAACAAAGAACCAGCGTAAGAGCATTAGGCCACTGATGCAGAAATGAGCAACATATGCACTGGTGCTTTTTTAAAAATGTTTTGCCTGTGCTTTCTTAAGAAAAAACAGAATAAATGTTAATTGTCTACATATGAAAATACAGTGTGTGTGTGAGATCATGAGATAAGTGGGTGCAGGAGTTGGACCATCAGTCTGTTTAACAAATCATAAAATGTCTTTATCGTCTGTTGTGTTATCAGCTTAAAACTATCATTCCATTTGTTGCTTGAATCTTTCTGGCTAATATTTCATCACTATTATGCACAAACCTATATTACCCCAAATACAGGAGTATATTATTGTATAATTCAATTGCCAAACAATGATGTAGAGGTTGGGGAAAGGAGGCTAGATCCTATCCTACGACTATCAGGTGAGAGACCTGGTACATCCTGAACAGGTTACCAGTCCATTGTAGGACCAACAACCACTCACACTCACTCCTAGGGACAAAATGACACATTCATCTAATATACATGTGGGATAAGGTCATTTTTTATACAGTCTATGGGTCATACTCGGAGAGAACCCACACATACACAGGGAGAACATGCAGAATCCACACAGAAAGCCCACTGTGCAAACCTGCCCCTGCAGAGGTTAAACCATCGGTTTGTGGTTCACCGAGGTTGCAGTGCTAACCACTATACCACTGTGCAGCCTGGAATCTTATTGCAAATGAAAGGACACATCAATCCATATATCGTGCCCTTATTAATGCCAGCAGATGCAGGGCAGTATATAGATACTAATGAAGGAAGAAAACATTATGGCCTCTGGCTGTTTGGCTTTCTGCAGATGTTTTTTTATCTGCTGTCAAGGTTTCTGAGATCTTTGAAGCCTCAGGCCAGAGAGCTTTACATTGCCAAGTTTATCTACAGTATAAATCTTCAAAATGTTACATCAGATGAAGCACCTCAGAACCTATAAAGGTTTAAAATCGCTGTCATATTTAGCAAACTTTTGACATTTTCTCATTTCATCATATTGTTTTCAATCAGATAAAAGAGAATCTGACCATCTCATATCGTACTGGCATTAAAGCTGAAAGCTTCAAAAGTTTTAATCAACTGTAGAAATGTGCTGCTGTGGATGTGTTGTCAGGAGTGTGCAGTTTAAGAATAAACTGGTAACTTGAAACAGATTCATTTACACCAAAGCCTTCCGCTGGTTTATAACAGGTTAGTGTCTCTGATCTTTCAGTTTTTCTAATATGCATATAAACTTCCTGCAGCCTTTCTTTCTTCCTGTGTCTCTGAACTGTGGTTAATCAAAGACAAAATGGCAACATAGATGGAGTCAAGCATTGGCAAATATTTCCATCAGTCCTTTAGTGCAGGGTTAACGCTTTATTTAATATGATTTTAAATATTCTGCAGGTTCTACGTGCACTGCCATCTTTATACCAAAAAGATGTTTGAGGAAGTCAAACATATGAAACATTTCTGTAGACTGGGCCATTTAACTGCATACAAACTATCTTGAAGAAGACCCTGAGGCTGCAGCTCTGTTTGTATATTAATAGGACTCAGGCTTAGGAGCTTGAGTGTCCTACCCCACTCAGAATCTGGGACTTCTGGGTTGAGATGTTTGATGTTTCTCCAGGTATCTCCTGGAGCCACGTCTCCAGCTCCGGTGACTACAGGTACTGTTGTTTTCACCTTTATGTCACCTTTGTTTTGCTCTACGGGTACTACTGTTGCTTCCACCTTTATGTCACCTCTATGTTCTATTTGTTTTGATGCGTGTGCACAATGTCTACATGTTCTTTGCCCTCATTTATGCTTCAGCCACATGTGACTTTAAAGTCACCTACACACTTCCCCCTTATAAAACAGAATAACTTTGCTTCAGCTTGACGTGACATGATAATTTACCCAGCATACTTTGAGATATTTCGGGCCAATATTTCTATTTTTGTTCCATACATCCGTTAATGAAACACAGATTTATGTGTAACTTAACTGTGATAGATTACATTTGTAAATCCCTGTGAAATGCAATGTTACAGTTCCTCACTGCACCCACAGCATTTAACCATCTAAAAGAGTTTCAGATTAATTTCCACTGTGTACAATGATAATTAATGATATATTACTCACTGAAACACGATCTGACATTTTCAGGGGCACCAAGACAAATCCCTGTTGAACTCCTTCACATCATAAATCCATCAAAAGCAAGTTGACCCCCCTTTTTTTCTTCTTTCCTTACAATTTGTTGAACCTGGTCATAAAAACACTGTCTGGCACAATGTCTGACATGAAGGATTGCAGCATTAAAGTAAAAATGTCTTGTTATTTGGTATCATAAGATCAAAGAGTCACAGACCCAGATTTCTATTGTGAGAAATATTTCTACATTCTTTCAACATCGCCCAGATATTTTGATTCTATCTGTCTGTAACAATGCATGGATAGAAGTCGTCATCTAGCGTGAGGCTTGTCATACAGAGGAGGTTTTCCAAACCCAGCCAGGGTTTGACCTGTCAGAGCTCACCTGGCTTTCTGCATTAACTCCAAGCATTTCATGTTTTCCTAAGAACTGTAATAGCCACTTGCTTTACCTAAAATATAAGAAGATAAATTAATTTTGAATCACAGTTGAAAAAAATAAGATTATAAAGACCAGATTGTTTTTGGAGATATAGGCCAACTCCCGGTTTATACATAAAACATGTATTTCACCATCAATCAGCAATTTATCACAAAGTTAAAGATCTTACAGCTTTTTTCACTTTTTTCACAGGTGAAAACAATTGCTTTTAAATAATTTATGCAAAAGGGTCAAAGGGGCAAATGGGACACTGTTTGATGTGACCACGGAAACCCCATGTGTGTCCAATAATATGTGACCAGCTGTGGAGAAAAAAAAGACACAGGAAAGAGGATTTATGTTCTTTTTTAGATACTTTTAAGAGTAACACTTCAAATGGTAAATATGTGGTTGTAACCCAGTTCCCTGGAATCTGATCATGTTTTGAAATCTTACTCTCACACTGTAAGTTGCATAATGAGTTAACAGTACAATGCACAAGCAAACATACTATTACAGGACACAAACTACACATTGGCTTTGGATTAGTTCACTTTAAATATGCAACTTCAGTTGCATTTTTTTTAACACTTACAGCGTTTTGTAAAGAATGAAAGGATGAATGGAGGGTGATGCTTGGACAGCCCCTGGTGGAGATTATGATAAAGTGAACATTAGAAGAATGAGTCAGATCCTTTATCTGATATTGTATTTGGATCCTGACCTACACTGCCACCAACAGTTTGGAGATTAAAGTAAATTAAAGCAATAGCAAATGGAAGCTATGTATTAAATCATTATTATAAAAAATAAAACACTTCACCAAAGTTGTTTCCCAGAAAACCAGAGGTGTTTGGTCATAGGTTTTATTCTTCGTGCATTTTGAATAGTGCAATTTGCACTTTGGTGAGCTACAAGGTGTCTGCGGCCTTAATTTCTCTTTCTTTGTGATCTTGCCGTGTAGACATCTTTACTTTTATTACATTTGACCTCTTCTTAATCTTCTATTTTAACATTTTATTAAGTGAGACCCTGGAAAATAATTCATTTGTTCTTTTTTCCCTTTCAATTTCTGCTACGTTCGATGCAATCTAGCATATGTTGCAGGTGAATACAACATGAATTCAGAGCATCCTCTTCTGCATTCTCAATTTGTATGGAAGGCAACTTGATTTTTCATGCCAATCTTTGCAATTCACGGTGAGTTCCGGCAGTGCGTGCATGATCATAATTTCACTTTGGTGTGGCTCAAGATGTACACAGACATAATCTTAAAAAGAAGGTTAAATGAGAGTGTAGCATCTGATCTTCAAAGAGAGGGGGGGAGAGGGGTAGACAAAAGATGCAGTAAGGCTTTATAAGGATAGATAAATAAATAAAACTGACACAGAGTTAAACTTTTACTCATTTCCATTACAAAGACTGAAAGACAAGTAGCTGTTTCTCATTCGTGGCCATCTTCACCTTCATATCGTAGAGCTCATCATCCATCGTGTCAGTCTTTCAGTGTAAATCCTCACAGATCTCATCTGACGACTGAAGCTTCTTTAAACTGCTACAGGAGAGGAATAAAGACGAAGAAAGGAACGATTCTTCATCAAATGGCATGTAAAAGCCTTGGCTTTCAATTTTCACTCAGTTGTCAGCGAGACGGGTGGCAGGTTAGTTTCTTTTTAAGTGGGTTTTTTAGAAAGTAAAATATACCGCAGGGAAGAGGTGCTGTTTGTCTGAGACAGGAGCAGCAGCAGTGAGAAGACTTACTAATACTAAAGGAGTTTTTTTTACCCCCACATATATAAACCTATTAGAAATGTCTTTTCTAGATGGTCTGAGCAAAGCAGCATTTTGGTTGTTTTAGGTATAGGTATATTATAGGACAGGTAAGTAACAGAGAGTACAGATACAGGGAAGGCTTAAGGCTGTAGCTTGGGGTTGGTATACCACACACACACAGACACAAAAATAAGTAAGTGTAGCAACAAATATGTAATAAAATAATAGTAAAAAAGCCCAAAATAGAACAAAATCATATTCATAAAATTAGATATAGTTTTTGGTTTTTATTGTTTTTGTATAAAAAATTGTTATTGTCTGATGTTTCTCCAGATATGTGTTGGAGCCACTTCTCCAGCATGGGGGACACTACAGATACTGTTGTTGCTTTCTCCAGTGCCTCCTTGAGGCCATTCTCCAGTTTCTTCTGTTCCCTTTTCCTTTCCATTGATGGCTGGTTGGTTGGTTTGTCACCATCATTTTGTAGGACTGGATCTGGACATCCAACAGGATCTTAGCTTTCTTGTTCTCTACCACCTTGGGAAGTACTTCCCATTGAGCCTGAGGAGTCTCCACCCCATACTCTGCACAGATGTTTCTGTACACTATGCTGGCTACTTGGTTATGCCGTTCTTTGCCTGCCAGTATTTTGCACTCTGCTCTGAGATGCTGGATTGTTTCAGGGTTCTCTTTGCACGGTCTGCACCAGGAGTCCTGTTGGTGTGGTAGATCTGAGCTTTGATGGCTCTGCTACTGAAGGCTTGCACCCGTGTTGCCACAATTAGCAAAAAGTTTTTTTTATTAATGTGTTATTTTAATTTAAAAACTAGTTTAGTCTTTGGAATCATTAAGGTATTTTTAAATAACACTTCTTCAAACAATTGATTTCACATTATAAACTAATACAACAGAAGAAAAAAGGGAAATGAGACAGATTTTTACTACATCACACATTTTAAGAGACTAAAAAGAAGAACTGCAATTATGTTAAAATGGGAGCAACTTATATTTCACACAAACCACTTTCTCTTGCCCTCCATTTACTCTTTTTTCTGCTTTTTGCAGTTATTATCTATCTGTACTTCCCATCCCATCAGAGACATAAAGTTATCTACATCTTCCTAAGTTTTTCTGAGGTAATTTTAGAATTGAGACGCACATTTGAAACATTTCTCAACAAGTATGCAAATAAATAAAATGTGATTTCAGTTATATCGACATTTAGTGAGACTTCTACTGTTATCTTTAAAGATAAATGGATCCTGTAAATCCAGGGTGGGCGACTGCATCTGTTCACACTGCAGTTTTTCACATTGGCCTCATTTTCCAGAGCTGGAGGTTGCTGCTGGATAGTTTCAGCATTTCTGTCACCTTCATTCAGTTTAAACTGTTTCAACATTGCTTGTCTGTATCTGAACCCTTTTCAAAGCACCACAAAATGCAGCATTTAACAGTTAACATAATTTATTAACAGCATTTGGAATATTGTTTATTGATCTCACTCAAAACTGCATGGGTAATTCATGTTTGTAGCAGCAATAATACAACCCGGTCTCACTGAAAGCTGTGAAATAGCCACATATAATGTGCTGAGGAGGATGAAATCGGAACTTTTGGCATCGCATCCGGCATTACTTTTAAAGGATTGTATTTCAAAATGTGTAGCATTGATCTAACTAGTAATAAACATAAGTAAGCCACAGGCAGAGGCCAATATACAATAGCTTGACTGCTTATGCAATGGGATACACAGGATAACGAAGAAGCTGGAACAGCAGATACTAAGATGCTCTCAGGCTGATCGTAACAGGGGAAAAGAAACACTGACCATATGAGATGAAGGTGATTGAACATGCAGTAGGTTATGCCTCAAACAAGAAACATGAGGACAGTAGGTGAAGGTTTGTGAAATGGACTTGAGGTGGATATTTCTGTGCAAAAATATTTGTAGCTAGAATATATAATCTCTCAATGTATGTAATATTTTCAGGATAGTCCACATGAAACACAGCTGTGAAAAGCATTTTCTTTTGATGGATTTTTACTGACTCAAGGTCTGAAATTTGCTTTCTGTGTTGTTACAAAGTAAAAAACCCTTTTCCCACAACTTTCATCCCTTTTCAAAATGCAGCTTCTTTGTTCTTAAAGTCTCTATGCAGACTTTTAGAAATCATCTATAACGCTGTCTTGACTCTACAACTCATGGGGCCGTAGACCCACTTAACAGCTTGCCATGTCATTTAACAATGCATTAATTTTACAGTGCACAGTGGAGACAGTAAACACTACAGCATTGAGCTTATAGGGGCTGGCACTTTGATTCCATTACACAAATGGCAATTAGACTCATGATACAAGAGGGTGCAAAGTGGATGATCCTCCTGGATACCCTGTGAGGATGGATGGTAACCTAGGGCAGTTATCTTATTTGCCCCAAAATGGATGGCTTTGATTGAGCAGTAAAGTTTTTATTCACACTTCAGAACTGTCACTATATTGTAAACAGCTGCAAACAAGAACCCCTGAGAACATCATGCTGTAAAGACCTTAAAAAAACCCATAACCCCCTAAGGACTGTCAGAGTCTATTGCCAGATGAGCTGTTATGCAATGAGCACCCACACATGCAAAAACAGGCACAAAACAGCCTTTCAAACTCCTACCTTTGCTATGCCTTCTGTTCTTTGACTTACATTATCAGCAGAATGTGAAGAGACTTCTGATGTCACATCAAAGGCAAATCAATGTGAAAAGTGCTCTCCGCTGAAGGATGCTAATCAGTCAGCATCAGCTTGTTTGTACTGTTGTGTAATAAAACTTTTTACTTTATTAAAGGCTTGAAAATCAAAGTTGCAAACAGTTTGCCTCAGTCCAACACAGGAAAAGTTCCCCTCCCTCCACCTCAAAACACATTTTAAGACTTTCCATCACCTCACGCCTAACAGAGAAACACACAAAAAGAAAACAGTAGAGACACAAAGCTAAAACTTGAACCACTACTGATTATTATGCATATTATTATGCACAGTATTTTTATCTTAACAGAAACAATGATTCTTCCTTTTTATTTTCAACACAATGCATCATTTGGAACAACTGTAGTCTGTGCTACATGTATCACCGCGAAACATCATCATAAAAACTAAGTTTCAGACATGATTAACAATTAATTATTTTCATATATTTAACACATTTGGTTTTATTTATTTAATACCAAAATTAAAGAGTTTAAAAAATTATGATAGTCAAAATTTGGAGCTGCAGTCAAATATATATATATA
>JBAMHV010000025.1:9869605-9881396 GCA_037177535.1 Pseudomugil gertrudae
TATATATATAGTTTTCCTCTGGAATGAATACAGTTTTTTTTATTATTTTTATTAATTTAATTTATTTAGCTTGCTGCTTTATCCACACAAGTATGATTGCTATTTTTATAATTTTTTAATAATTTAATAATTTTACTTTGTAGTGAAGATAATTAATCAGACATTGCATTACCAGTTGTTTTTATTTGAAGAATAATAATCATGAAAACAATTACAACTTACTTTTTGTAAAAAGCTTTATTTATTCAACTACTATTGTACAACCTCCCAAAAATCATTTTAATTAATAAAAATTATCAAATTTGTTTGCATTATATCTGACTGAGCTTTACACGCTTGTTTTTAACAATGTAGCTCACACGACAGTTACCAGAGCATGAGTAAAGTACTGCTAAAAACATGCTATTTTGAACAATCTGATGTATTCATCTTTGTGACATATACACATGAGTTGTGAATTTTTATTGGTTACTTATCCTCCTAGAAGTACTAATCAAAAAACAAAAAAGAAAATATGTAAAGTCCGTGAAATGAGAAAAAAAACCTCTTTCATTTTGGATGGTGCAGAATGGACTGATATTAAAACGCGGTGGCATATGTGTGCACCCTTTATTATTTTATATGCAGAGTTGTGCGCCTTCATTCTCCTCTCAGACGTGTATTTCCTGCATTTTCTGACAGAGAGCCCACTCTGCTGTCACACTTAAGCACTTTCTCTGTGTGATGTGAGACTGCATTCAGATAAACTGTGCTGTGTGTCAAATGTGACAGGTGCTGATAAAAACATTCACAAATGATTTGTCTTCATGAAACTGTCAAGAAAGAAAATCTACAGTACTTTCTAAGCCCCTTTACCTCTGGTTAGGACTGAACCTGACCTGAGAACATAAGAAAAAAAATGACCGTGTGTCTCTCTTTACCACTTCAATCCTGTTTCTTTAATCTCTTGATGTCCAAACTGTTACAAACACCTTCATTAGAGCAATGCCTCAGACCAGCCTAATTATTGATGGAAAGTTGTTCAACTCTGGAGGCGCGAGAGCCCAGGGCATCAACTCTCTGTGCCAATTAAATGAAAGCCATTTAAAGCCATTTACACATAATTAAACAATCCAACACAGGTTGATTGCCACCAGTTACAAAACTCCAGTTTTAAGACAAACAGATTCAGTTAGGAGGCTGTTCTGGGAATGGTAAATCTATAATCCCTAATACAGCATTCACCCTAAGTGTATAAACTTCAACAAGATAGAATGGCCCAAAAGCTTGTATTATCACACACACACGACCTAACAGTGTAGCAGGTAAACTTTATTTAATTTAAATGTCAGTGTCAGAAAGTGTCTAATAATTGGATCTCCATTCATTTTTATTTACCAACTCAGGCATAAAAATGAGAGAAAGTATTTAGAATAATGTGAATCATCTTAAAGAAAAAGACAGAGCGACAGAGTGACCACACACGTACTCATACTTATGTGATTCACCATAACCATTCCTACAGTAATGCTCCTCATCCATCTCGATTGAGCTTCATTGTTTCAGGCTTAACTCAAAAGGTAAGTGTGGACGTAAAGTTCCTGTTAAGAAACCCATTTCTGATGTGTGTGGACAACATGAAAAAGGCTGCGTTAGAAGGAGGGGGGAGTTAATAACATATGGCAGGAAGGGCAGAAAAAGGAAGAGACTGGAGGATTCTCCAGCCTGCTATCAAATCAGAGCAGTATGAAACTGAAAACACATTAATACCTACTGAAAATATCAGTGCTGCAGGATGAAATCCCATCGGAGATATGAACAGTCTTCCCTCAATATCAGCTTGCGATCTAATTTGAAAAATGGATACCCATTATACAATTTCCTCTGATAGGTGTTCTAGGCAGTGAAGTGTGGGGTGCTGCCACTTTGAATTTGGAAATGAAACATCCTCTCCTAAATTCCTCCTCTGCTGCACCTGATCCTCCAGATCAGCCTGGATTTGGATCGTATCTTAAGGATGTATTATGATTGAATTCACAGGAATGCTGGCTATGCTAAAAATTCCTATCAAGCTGTATCAGAGGCAAACTTGCAAGTTAGTGTTCGACAACAGCTCACTCTTTCTTTTGATGTTGGTGTTTGACCTGCTTCTGAACCTAGTGTAATTAGTTTTGTGCAAACACAGCACTCACACATTGTGGACAGACGTGTGTGACTCATTTAAATTTGCACTGAACACACACTCGCTCACTTTTTGGCAATGTCCTCGAAGTTTTACTAAAATGTAATTATTAATCTTACTTATCAGTAGTGTCAGTCTCTAAGTGTGCAGACTCTGCTTTCATTTCCTCAGATGGCATTTTTACCTGTGAACGATGGATCTGCAGCTCACATACTTAATTACATGCCCTTTTATGAAAATCTGTGACATCACTGAAGATAGGAGACTAAACCACTCCATAGGTCACATTGAGAGCTTTATTATGCTATGACGATTTCATTATACTGTGATGCTAATAAATAGTACTTGCCAAAGCTGGTTTAAAAAAGGCAATAACAGTGAATAAAAGAAGATTTATAAAGTGGTTTATATACAAAGGGTTTATGAACCACCCTGAGTCTCCATCTTACCCCGGTGGAAGGGTTTGTGCTTAACAAAGAAACTCAAAGCTATGATGTCAGTGGCTTTACAGCAAACAGCTCTATAGGTAAGTGAACAGACAAAGCACGACTCAGCAACCCCTATGCAGAGCAATGGTGGGTCAAAGTTTCACTTGTCTGGATGCAGGTCACCATAGCTCCCTCTCTCGAACCAGGACTGAAGATCGGACACAAACAACTGGTGGTCAGGCCTTTGCTCCTGGGACCCAGTAGGGATCGGTCTGAAAAGGTACCATTTAATAGTTTTTATATGGCTTTATTTACGATCACTTTAATTATATCACAAATAATTAGATCACTGTGTTGATGGAGTAAAAGGAATGCAGCCCTAGACTGGTCTTACTGAGAGGCTCTAAATGGTTCAGCACAAAAATACAGAGAGCTCTTGTCCCAGTAGGAACCTACCAGTCCTCTCAGGTTTATCTGAGATGCTGCATTCAGCTTCTGTGCTCCACAAGTCTGGAACAAACTCCCAGAAAGCTTCAGATCTGCTCAAACACTATTTATATATTTTTTTCTAGTTCATATATGAAATTCAACACAAAGTTATTCACAAAAGTAAAAAAAACCCTCCTTTTCCACGCAAACACACAGACCTACGTGCACACATCCTCATGAATACACAGCATGTATGGAAAAGAGTGGTGTTTTAACAATGCTGTGCATGGCGGATAGAATATTTAAAGTTTTTACCACAGATTTACAAGTTAAAAATGAAATTATTGTGTTTAGAAACAATAATGAGCATCTAAAGATTAGTGTCCAGCTTCGAGTTAAAATCAGCAGGACAAGCTAAAAAGCTTGTTGTCATTTGGACTAAATTTTAACAGCAAAATAAACCCTAAATAGCCATTTACTAACTGCTGAATATATAAAAAATTAAGGGAATGATTGCTCTGAAGGATTTGTAAAAACTTGTTTGTGCATAATAGTTTTAACTACTATAATGGTGTTTTTATAGTTCTTACAAAAACCCAAATGCCTTAACTAGAATAGAGATTTTTCTTTTTTTAAAATAAGATTTTCTTGCAAATGTGCATGGAAGCTGGTGATGATTCTGTTGTCTGTTTTCTTTTGTACTTTGTTGTCATGTTTTTAATGCTTTATGTGAAGAATTGAGTTGTCTTGTGCATGAAACGTGTTTTGCTAAGGGCATTGTAGGAAACTCGACAATCTCCAGAGTTTAAATCAAAATTCCCCTTTGCAATAGAAGGATTTCACAATTGGTCAGATTTTCAATAAATTATCCATGACATCCAAAATTAACATAATAAATACCAAACATGACCTGAGAGAATTGGCTCCATAATTTCTTCAGGAAAATGGTAATTGAAGTAAAGAATTAATTGAGCAGGTTTGTATATTCATAGAGTGCTATGTATCCAGTGAGTTGCCTCCAGCTGGTGATTTGATAGACACATCCACACAGGTTTAATCTCTTAGACCCAGCAGCTGTCAATCATTTAAACATTTAGGAGAAAAAGTGACCACTTTAAAGCTGAAGCTATACTTCAAATTACAACAGAAGAGACTGATAGTGTCAGTTGTGGTTATTTTTTAAAGAATTTTAAAGGTGCATTCAGATCACATTGTTTTAAAAGACCTCTGAGGGTTACAGAGGATGTGGTGCTCTCCAAGCAACAAGCATGCACCAACCTCACCACCTTGGGATCTATTTGTACCAGGACTGGAGGTGCACACCACAGCCACAAGGCTGCAATGCAGGACCCCCACAGCCACCTAAGGTGATCACTATAGCAACGTCCTGCAGACTGAGCAGGCAAAGTCCCTGCCATAAAGGATCCCAGGAAGGAAAAACACTGGAGTAACAATGTTAAAAAATAAGACCAAATAAAGCAAATAAAAAAAAAATAATAAATGAAAAATAAAATAAAAAACAACATAATAAAAACAGACAGCCACATGTAGGATTTAAAATAAATAGAAACGTGTACGATTGAAAATCTTATGAAGTAAAAGTGTTTGGGATCTCTGTAGCAGATAGTTTACCCAATAAGAGTCAAGCAAGTGAATGAGATACAGAGTTCCTCTTCTCAAATAAACACGGGGCATCTTGCTGAAAGAATGTATTTTCCTCATCATAAAGAGAAAGAGCAAAAATAAAATTACCATTGCAATGTTGAAAAATTGGCCAAGTTGGGATAATTGACATAATAGAAACTTTTTTATTGAAAGAAAAGTGATGATATAAAGCTCTATGCTCACTAGTCTGTCCAACAAAGCACTGGCTAACACCAGTTATTTCAGGTTTTTGCCTCTTAGAAAGCATTGTGTTCTGTCAGCCATTACTTTGCTGAGTAATTTTCACCAGATTTGCATTTTTATAAAATACAAAAGTCTGAAGATCAAAGAATCCACAAGTCTTGTGCTGACATGTCTCATGACATGAGAAAAGATATTTATTTCAAACTGTCAACTTTTCTGCTCCAGAGACAACATTCCCATCATAAGAAGTTCCCTGTGTGAATTATTTTGTGAAAAAAATGTTTTGTGTACAAAAAATAAAAAAGAATTATCTTGATGCATCGTTAAGGATGCCATATTCAACAAGCCCCTGACAGAACAACCAAACACACACATTCGTATAGCACAAACTGATATAGACACGGACAGGTCCCAGAGTGACCTGGAGTGGAGCAGCACATCCTTTAAGGAACACTTGGGGTTATTGTGGGTTATTTCAGTCTTCAGTATGTAAATGCATTAATTGCTCTATCATGTTTACCTCAGTCATTGTGATGCTCAATAATTATTTATACATAAAAAACCCCACTAAAATCTATGTTTTGATGAGTCTCTAAAACTTTCCATTTGCAGGTACAAAACCCAAAGAAATAATTCATATATCCCCTAAAGGAAATGTTGTAATAGGGTTTGTTTCTGTTTGTTAATTTGCTCCAGATGGCAATAACTAGAAATGACTCCTGCATATTTGTTTTACAGCTTGACGAAACCCTGAGTAAACGCTTGTTTCCTCATTGTGTTGTGGAGCAAGGGTTCTGCATTTTGGGCCAGGTACCCCTTGCAGTGAAGAAAATTAGCCAAAGACCACCATCATAACTCTGCTCTTTATCTAATCACATTAACAGACTTTAGTACTAACTGTTGCTTATAGCAACTATCCATCCATCCATCCATCATCTACTTGAACGAGATCACAGGGGGCTGGAACCAATCCCAGCTGACATTGGGCGAGAGGCGGGATACACCCTGGTCACAGGGTCAACACACATAGACAAACAACCTATGAGCAATTTAGAGTCTCCAGTCAGCATGGATGTCTTTGGACTGTGGGAGGAAGCCGGAGAGAACCAACGCTAACACGGGGAGAACGTGCAAACTCCACACAGAATGATTACTTGTTGAAACTTCCCCATCCGAGGCTCGAACCAGCAACCTTCTTGCTGTGAGGCTACAGTGCTAACCAACTGCACCACCCTCTATCAGTTGCTCATAGCAACTAATACGTTTTTAACTTTTTCATTTTATTTAACTTAACTTCAAAAACAAGTTTCACATTTGAGTACATTTAGATGGTGTGATATTTATGTAAATTAAAATAGGATTTTAAAATCTTCATTTTAATGAAACAGAAGATTTCCAAGATATGAAGAGTTTTTAAAAGCTAAAATGATGTAATATGATTACATTTTGAGATTGTGTCATAGTTGTCTCTCTAGTAAATAATTGAAACAGAATGCTGTCAGTAATTATACCTCTCCAATAACATGAGAGATTCACTACAGTATATGGTACATACTTCCTGTGAGCTCTCTCCCGACAGTCTCCTTCTGATTTCTTTAAAAATGCAACAAGGAAGAAAAAGTTCTGAAGTGCAGTTGCTCATGCAAGGTTACTTCTGGGCAGCAACAGCTCTAGTAATGCATAAAATAAATGATAGCAAATTATCAGACTAGTCTGGAACAAAGATTTAGGGTGGAAAGTTACGTAGTACATCTTAGAGTGGCTGTAGCTCAGGTGAAAGAGCAGTTGTTTTTAAACTAGAAGACTGGGAGTTTGATTTCAGGCTGCTTAGGACTGCCGAAGTATCCTTGGTTGAGACACTGAACACAAACCAGCTCATTGATGAGCCTATTGGGGTTTGAATGTGTGTGTGAATGTGCTATATAGTGTAAAATGCTTTGAGTGGTTACCAAGAAAAGAGCTGTATAATAAGTCCATTCACATAAATCTGCATATGTTCCTGAAACATATTGCTTCTTTTTTCCTCTACTCTTTCTTTATCTCTCTTTTTCTATTCCTTCTTTGCCACTGCCTGTTGCATTTTGTTGGGTGTAATATTCAGAGCAGTTGGAAGAAATGTTTTGAAGTTGCTCCGCCTTTCTTCCTTCCTCTCTCCCGACCTGCATACTCTAGATTTCCCTTCAGCCTATGTATGGAAATTCTGTTGCCCTGAATTAAACTTTGGGCCGATTATGGTTGAAGAATGTAGTAGGCTATTTAATCCAGCCTGAGGAGAATCCAGAGCTGTTTGGCTGTAGAGCTTAGATGTGCCTTTTCAAAAGCATAAATGATCGTCCCCATATTATTGTTTTGCTAAATTTCCTTTTTGCTTTGAGATAGTGTCAAATTCAGCTTCTTTTTAAGTAATTTTATTCGTCTGCAGTTAAACCGATTAATAACTTGCTTATACAAAACCAACAAACTGTCCTTATTTTTTGGTATGATAAGGGATTAGTTACGGGAGTGGCAGACATCTATCAGATGTACTCTTAATAACCATTCTGAAGACAGCTTCTTTCTCACAGCTGACGCTTTGTTCAGGGTTTCCTAGCCGGAAGCTCCGACTAAAGCCGGAGATGTCAGAAAGATTGTGATTGCTTTAATGTAAGGAGGTGAACCAACACTAAATCTTGATAACAGAGGCAGGTAAATAAAACTTCAGCTTCTGCCTTTCCCCCGTGTTTGCAATGTTGCTGTTTTCTTTTCCTCCAATTCAAAAAATGACTGCATCACTAGTTTTTAAATCCTTATTTATGAGTGTAGGCGAAGAGGACTTGCCTTGCACTTGCTGTGATTTAGTTTCTAATTTAGATTTTATTCACCTTCATTCTGTCATCTGAGGATATTGCTCATGCTAATGAGCAGCAGAAGAGAATCATTTAGGCTCAGCCAAAGCACACCGTGTTTAATTTCTCACATTTATTTATCTACTGCTATATCTCCTCTGTGACTGCTGAAAAGTGACTGACTGGAAGTCAAGTGTGGAGTCACTGATAAGTTAACAAATTAAGTAAACATGTCATTTATGTTTTAGAAGTTTAAAGTCAGTAATCTTCAGTCAAGTGTCCAACTTTAAAAAGTAAGATTGTTTTAGGTTTGTTGCATCATGTAGACTTCAAATAAATTAGTTTTCATTCTGTATTTTATCATTTTCTGTACTTATTGTGATGTGTTTATTAGCACAGGGCTGTTTTGCTTCTGTACAAATACTCCTAATTATACTTTATCATTTGGTATTTTCTTTACATTACAATTAATCTCAAAGGGACATTGCTTCTTTTTTAAAATGTGAGATACATATTAGAGTCTTCTCTGCAATAGACAACAGTCAGAGCACTCTTAGGCTGGCTTCCTCCAGACAACATGAGGTAAGGTCTGTGTATGTGTTACTGAACTGCTGCATTTCCACCGCATATTTTTATTTACACCGACAATCGTTCTGCTGTGGCTCAGCTGCAGTGCATCACCCGCCTGCACAATCATTTTCTAACCCAGCATGCCTCTGGTATTGAAGCCCTTTGAGGCAACTTTGTTGTGATACTGGGCTATATAAAAATAAAATTGATTGATTGATTGATGGTAATAGCCATGAATACAGAAAGTTTTGTGTAATGCATGCTTGATTTGTCCTGAAAATGAAGACATAAAAGTCGGCTCTGACTTCACATCTTTTCTATTCAGTCACAAAATTTAACTGAAAATCATTTATCAACAGCATATCAAATAAGTGGTGATTTTTATATTTGTGACACCCTGAAATAGTGGCGAATGGCCTGTTGTTGCTGATGGGAAGTAAACATGAGGAACAACACATGTTTCTATTGTCTATTTTTCTTTCAAACACATTTCCTGTCTCGAGTTGTGAAAATACACACCACATTGAAACTCTAGAATAGGGGTGTCAGACTCTTGGAGGGACGCTGTCCTGCAAGTTTTGAGTATTTCTTGCTTCAACACAGCTGACAGAATTAAAGGGTCATTGTGCAGAACTCGACAACAAGCTGTTGGAGCCACTTGATTTGATTTGGTTGTTTTGCAACAGAGAAACTGGACACCGGCCCTCTTGGCACCCCTGCTTTAGAAGGCTGCTAGGCAACTTTATAATTAGCTGAAATGCTTCACACATCTAGTATGGATGCGCTACAGGAGCAGGAATGAAAATCATCACATTCTGCTCCTGCCAGGCAAATATCACACACCTTGTGTAAAGTCAGCATTAGTCGAGAGAATCAGGGAGGAATTCAGACATGGGAGACAAGCCAGCAACTATACTGGGTTCACTGGAAGAGCAACGTTTCTTCCCTGTAAAATAATGCAATTTGGCTTTTGAAGCAAATTAATTTTTACACTTTTATTTTTGCATCAGACAGTAGATTGACTGCATCCAGGTAATGTAATTTGTGTTTCAATGCATAATATATCCACAACAACTATTCTACTGTCCTCTTTCTGAGTAGCTGTTAGCCTATCAGTCAAGATGACTTTAATATACAATGATGAATCAATGATGACTCAGTTGTTTGAATAATTTAAAATCCCTCGAACCTAATGTAATTGAGGAAATTGTTTTTATATAGTAAGCAATGACCTTAGTGATCTCACATGGAGCGGGAGATCGACTTGGGGATCGATGCTGCATCTGCAGTCATGCAAACGCTGCACCGGTCTGTCGTGGTGAAAAGGGAGCTGAGCCAGAAGGCGAAGCTCTCAATTTACCAGTCGCTCTATGTCCCAACTCTCCTTTATGGTCACAAGCTGTGGGTTGTGACCAAAAGAACGAGATCCTGGGTACAGGCGGCTAAAATGAGTTTCCTCCGCAGGGTGGCCGGTGTCTCCCTTAGAGATAGGGTGAGAAGCTCGGCCCTCCATGAGGGACTCAGAGTAGAGCCGCTGCTCCTCCACATGGAGAGGAGCCAGATGAGGTGGCTCGGGCATCTGGTTAGGATGCCTCCTGAACGCCTCACTGGTGAGGTGTTCCAGGCACGTCCCTGTGGGAGGAGACCCCGGTGGAGACCCAGGACACGCTGGACTGATTACATCTCGCGTATGGTCTGGGAACTCCTCGAAATCCCCCCCAATGAGCTGGTGAATGTGGCTGGGGAGAGGGAAGTTTTGGCTTCCCTCCTTAGGCTGCTGCCCTCGCGACTCGACCTCGGATAAGCGGTGGAGAATGGATGGATGGATGGATAAATGACCTTAGCTACCTTGGTGCAGGTGGTGTGTTTTATCTGTTGAGATGTGCAGGAATGAATTTGCCTGGCAGGAAATTCATTTATGTAAACACATTAGTCTTGGAAGCCCATTCAATTTCTTAGTTTTTTTCCAAACAGTTTCATTTTCGTTACTGAGAACTAAAGACTTACTCAGAATAAATTGCTGTTTTGGTTGGTGTCAACAGAGCTGGTCCATGCTACTGTGGTGCCTTGGCCAAAAGTATGGTTGGGTCCTAAAGTAGATAGTAAAACAGAAAAAAATGTGGGTTGGGGGATATTGTTAATATTCTCTGTCTCTACAGTATTTATTTTTTACACAGAGTCACAATGAAATGTTTTATGTCAGGGATTTATATTTTTTTCCTTTTGACGACTCTTGGCAGCTACATTTATACATACCATGAGCCAGCTCTGAAACCCAAATCCTTATTCCTCCATTCAAAGACATGATCTAAATGATTAGGATGATCCCTACTTCCCTCAGCTTCTCACACAGTGAAGAGATGAGAGTTGGTAACCAGTGGAACCATGACATGACAAGACTTATTTCTCACTTCCAACTTGGCTAATTACTAATTAGTAAACTAGCTTTTAAAATAGATGTTAGCACTTCCACAGCATGTGACTGGCTTTGTGGCATTTTTAGCAGATATTGAGCTAATCTGTGGTACAGTCATATGCAGCAATGAAAAGCAGATTTATTTTATTTTATTCTAGGTCATTTCCTCCTGTTTGCACACATACCCTGCACATTCAGGCAGTGTAAGTCTCTGGATGTGCATTGTGAACTTTCTTGTTGCTACTAATTAGTATTAAAAAAGTCCAGCTAAGGCATGGTTTTACACACATACATTCCAAATGTCAGACTCTTCAGGTGTCCTCCAATATATTATGCATCAACTCTTGTTTAAAAAGGTACAAAATCACCTAGAAAGTCAAATTAATATACCCTTGGGTGCCTCCTCCTGCGGCAAAGTCACAGCCAAGTTTTTAAATATTTATCAGAGGTATCAGTTAATTAAAACAGAGACAGGTCTCAGCTATCCTGTACTCTGATTCACTTTAACAAGCATCTGTCACCATTGCATGTGAGAACTAGTCATGAAATTTAGCTCTAAAAGTGGTACTTTATAATTACTTCCCCACCAAAGCAGCCATGTTCCCTAAATAACTGAAGTCATTATAATAAACACTTCACAAAATCTACTAAATAATCATTACCCAGAACACCAGATCATTTAAACCACTTTACCTAGAGTGTACTGTGATGGTAATTATGGCACAGCATGTGTTGAAAAAGGTATGTTTTTCTTGAAGTGGAATTATATTTTCTAACTGAGAAACAATACATAAACAATAACCAGAACAATTAACAGTATGCTTTCAAAATAAACCTAAAGTAGGATTAAAACTGTAGAACTCTACAAGCCAGACTATTATTTTTTTACTCTTTATGCCCAACTTTGGTTGCTAAAATTAGCTGCAAACCTAATTTTGTCACCGGCGGCAGTAGCAACTTCCCAATTCCTGGTGTCCCAATGAGCATGACAAGCCAGCGATAGCCGTCCCAACCACCCGAACCTGCAGCAAAGAAATTCAGCAGTGTTGGGACCTTTACTTTGAAAAAGTAATTAGTTATAGTTACTAGTTACTTCTCCAAAAAAGTAACTGAG
>JBAMHV010000025.1:9881496-9909071 GCA_037177535.1 Pseudomugil gertrudae
TATATATATATAATGAATAAATAGTAATCGAACAAAATCCTTTCACCTCAAACAAGAAGAATTACAAATATTAAATAAATTTTGGGTTCACTATGAGAACTGAGGAACCTTCACCCAAAACACCTAATAATAACTATGCAGGAGGTCACCTGACAAGATAAAACACAACAACTTATTAGCTTCTAGTATTTATGTATATATGGAGACATATTTGTTTGTACATTTACATAGCATTTAATGCTTTTGTTTTGTAATTAGTATCCTTGTTGTTTTTTGATAATTGCTAACTTTAGTTTATTGGAGCAGGTCTATAATTTTGTTAATGTTTTTAGGAGGCCTGTTTTTGTTTTGGTGAATTTCATCTTGGAGATTTGGTCCCAGCCCAGTTTATGTTGTTTAGGTATTTATTACATTATTTTGTTGTTTTATGCAGCTTCTCAAATCCCAACTCCCGTAGTTGTGGACCACTTGTTCTGTGTACCAGTACCATCTCTGAAATTAATAAACTCATTTCCACCATTTACTGTGCTATCTGTGCAGTACTTACATTGTTATGACTTTAAAGCCCTAGCAGAGCTGGGTCGTAATGCACATATAATCACTCCTCCATCCTCTCAATCCCGGGGCCACAACCAAGCACCAGGGCATGGACCAGGTCCAGGCCGGTCCAACCTGGAAAACAGCTAACTATGCCTCAAGCCAATGTGTTTAGCTAATGTTGTCTATAACCATGTTGAAAGCAACAAGAGGAAAGCATTATACTGGCAGATAAAGACAGTCGTAAGCAATATGGGAGCTATTTAGATGCATGCAACAGCTGTTAGCAGTCTACAGACACTCTTTTGTGGAATCATTTGAAGATTTAGTAGAATTCACCAGCTCTGAATCAGTGTTTCACTGAATTTTGATATGTACTTTCCAAATTTCAACGTAATAGTTGACAGTGTTTTTTGCCCATGGTAGCATCAAAGAAGCAAAAAGGAGTCAGATATTTAGGTCAGTTAAATTATGAAAACGAAAAGTGCACTAACGATGGAGCCATCACTAAATCATTGACCTACTTTATGGCAGAAGATATGATAGTCTTTGAAAGTGAGGAACTGACAAATAGTTTTGCATCTTTTTTTTAACTCCACACATACTTTAGCCTTGCAGATCTTGCATTAACTTTTCATTCTCTTTAATGTATGAATTGCTAGGCTCTTTTGGGACACTGTTAGAGGCAAGACAAGTTTATTTGTACAGCGCATTTAATGTACGAGACAATTTAAAGTGCTTTACATAAAAACATCAAAAACATTACAGGGGTTGTAAAGAAAAGACAGGACACTGTTATTATGCAGATGGATGCCACATCATCTTGTTCCAATGGCAGGGTTACGTGGGGTGGAGGTTTGAGCATATTTGACTTTATATGTTTGTATTAAGGATGTTCATTTTAGAGGATTTTAAAGTTGACTAGTCAAACTCAGTAGTCAGTTAGTTATGACGTCATCAATATGAAATTGAAAGTACTTTATCTCCAAATGAAGTTGTAAAAAGAGTGTAAGATACAGTTTTTGGGTTAGAATTTTAACATACTTTTAGCATTCGGTGGGCTCAAGTGTCATTTATTGTTTAGTAAGTAGATAAGAAAGTGGGTCAGAGAGATGTTGGGATTGAAAAGACTGTATTTATTGAGTTTAATCAGACCCTGCGTTAAAGAATCGAGAAATATTTTTCTGATGTTATTTTAAACTGTAGAAATAATTACCGAGCCTTTTTTTTTTTTTTTACAGTGGATGGGTTAAAGTTTAACTGCCCTTCAAAATAAATCCTACATCTAAGTAAAATAAAATTTGCAACGTTTTTTAGTAGTACAGTTAGGTCTATATAAAAAGCTGTAGCTCTCACAATACAGAGGGCAT
This sequence comes from Pseudomugil gertrudae, assembly GCA_037177535.1. Taxonomy (NCBI): domain Eukaryota; kingdom Metazoa; phylum Chordata; class Actinopteri; order Atheriniformes; family Pseudomugilidae; genus Pseudomugil; species Pseudomugil gertrudae. Next base: position 9,883,404 of record JBAMHV010000025.1, read on the forward strand.
CTCTGCAGCCAGCTAAGAGCAGACACATTTTATACTTATCTCACTGAAAAGATAATTGAAGACATTATTTGGGTGGCTGTGGCGCATGTAGTAGAGTGGGTTATTTCCTAACCAGCAAGTTAGTGGTTCAAATCCTGGCTCCAGTTCACATATCAAAGCGTCCTTGAGCAAGACATTGAACCCCCAGTTGCTCCTGGTGCTGCGTCACCAGTGTATGAATGTGAGTGCATGGGTGAATGGACAAATAGTGTTTAGGTGCTTTAAGTGCACAGATGTGTAGAAAAGCACTAAACAAGTACAAGACCATTTACCATTTCCGGTCTGAGTTCTTCTACATGCTGTTTTGATGAGTTACCAACAAGATTTAAAAGTCTGTGCTTGGCAGTGTGTTGTCTGAACTTGCTCAGTTGGTTAATACCTTACTTCAGACTGGAATATTCTCAGAGGGCTATACAAAATGCTGTCATTGGGCCGCTTTTACAAAAGTATAACATTGATGCCACTTACTGAACAATTATCAGCCCATTTTAAATGGAAACTCTGATAAATAAAACATTAAAAGATTAAAACAACAGACTATGTTTTTTTGTGCTCGCTCTAAGGGACATGGAGTTGCTTTTTTTGTAAAAAATGTGCCCTTTAAATAAAATTGCCTTGCCTTTATGGCATGGCTGCTAAGCTGGGTTAACTAAACACTGCACCCACAAGAACATGCAACAACACCAATTAGTTTCCTAGACTTTCCGTCTGGTCTTTTTGCTCCTGATGGGCCTTTCTGTGACGGTTTAGTAACCATTGTGCACTGATCTGTTTCTTTCACTATCATTAAACTGAGAATTTAAAAGCAGAGACAAAGAAATTTTTCCCCACCACAGTGGTTAAGCAGACCCAGGACTCTGCTGTGATTAAAAACACTGTGTGCTGTTTATTACTAAACTTGTAGCAACAACAACCATCTATTCTTTTGCTATTCTCATTCATTCCTTCATTTTTTATACTGCTAATTCAGGGTCATGGGAAAGCTGGAGCCTTTCCCAGCAATTAGCAGGCGGGGGACACCCTGGACAGGTTTCCAGTCCTTTGCAACATTTGCTATACTTCTTAGTCTAATTCAAGGTCAGAGGGAAGCTGGAGCTTATCCATTCACCAGTAATAAGGCTGTTTGTCACAGGTAACTACTACAAAATATCCTGCTGTGACTCACCTGCCTAAAAGGTAATATGCTGTGTGTTTCTTTCTCCCTCTCCCTATCTGCATGGCTCGGTTCATCCACCCCCATCCTGTATCCCGTTGCATCACAGACTGTCCTGATGCCATGATGCAGGTGTGGGAGGGCATCTCTTATCCATTGTCACATCAGGCGCGTGCCCAGACATTACAGGGAGTGCATACAGACATGTGGAGGCCACACACACTGCTGAATCTCATCTGGAATAGTCTTGAAGGTTGGTCAGCCTGTGATCTGATCTTTCCACTTATCATTAAAGTTTTATCAATTTCAGACATCAATGAATAAATGACTTCTGTTTCTATTGAACATACTTATGCTATTTCAATACATCACACCATGTAACAAATAAGGAGTTTGAACTGGCATATTTCACCCATTAATAACGTCTATTGTGTGAGCAGTTCATAAATAATTATGCATTCTAGAGATATCTTGACATTGTTGTTGTGATTCGCTCGTCATAATTGTAGTGATAATTTAGAGCCTGTGGATTTGAACTGCATTTGTACACAAGGTTAGTATTTGCAGGGTTAATGAGACGAAAAATACTTTATTAATCCCCTGAAGGCAAAGCAGGTTTACTTGTATAAGACCCTTCATGTACAAGACAATTCAAAGTAGGCTAGATAAAACATTTAAAGCATAACAGATGGTGTAAAGAAGTATAAAAGACAACAAGAAACCGCAAAAATCACAATAAATCACAAACTAAATTAAAATAATTAAAGCAAGTTAAAAGTTTGCAGCTTTCATGCATCGACTCATGAGAAAGTTTTTAATCTGGGTTTAAAAGTGTCTACATTTGCTTAAAATAAACCTCTCCTGTCAGTTTGTTCCACTGTTTGCAGCATAAAAACTAAAATGTTTAGTCTGGAATAGTTGTCCTGATTCTTTGGATCTAATTGGTTTATATAATCTGAATGTATCAGAAGATGTATTTAGGACTTAAACTATTCTGGCAATTGTAAACAGTCAGATTTTAAAATCTATCCTGTGACTGACGGTTAGAGCTTCAACTAGTTTTTATTAAAGCTCCAGCAGCAGCATCTGGATGAGCTGCAAATGTATAATGCTCTTAAGGAAGTCCTGTTAAAAGTACATCACTGTAATCCAGTGCAGTGAAAATAAATGCATAAAATGAAATTTTCCAGGTCTTTCTGGGATTTTTATTAATTTTAATTCTGAGTTGGTAAAAAAGCTGTCTTAGTAAAGGAAAGTGTTTTCATCTTTTTTTTCTTTTTTTAATGAAGATGATTAATTTCCAGTCAAACTAAAATTATTTAGGTCCTTTTTAGGAGGAAGAAAGAGCAACATTTCCATGTTGCATCAGATGTAAATGGATTCATATATAGCACTTTTCAAGTCTTGTCGACCACTTAAAGTGCTTTACAATATGCAGCACATTCACACTCCAATAGGCACGTCGTGGGGGTTAGTTGGGGTTCAGTGTGTTGCCCGAGGACACTTCAGCATGAAGTCATGGGAAGCCTGGAATTGAATTCCCAACCTTCCAGTTGAAAGACAACTGCGTTTTCACCGGGGCTACAGCCGCCCAGATGAGAAGAAGCTTTCTCACTATACACATCTGACTCATCATTGCACTGTGTAGATGGTGAAAATAATAGTCCTACTTATTATTTAACATGGTTTAGGATGATAATAAAACTATATTAGAAAAAACTGTTTTTGGGTAAAATTGGGACTCAGCAAACAATGTCTATAAGTAACAACTGGCAGTCCATGGCTTCCCGATAGCTTAGCTTGATTTGTGCTCGTTGCTTTTGTATTGCTGCTGTCAGAGAAGGTTAGAACCAGCCAACAGCTTGTGTCTATATTTTCTTTGGCCCTTAACTGATAATCCAGTACAGAAGCAACTGTTAGAAAGACCAACTTAACCTTTTCCTGGAAAATTCATCAAAAGAAGCAATAACAGGTTGGAGCAACAAAGAGAATCCTCTTTCTCTATATTGGAAGAGATAATTCTAAGGTTAAATCCTCACATCCACAACCAGTCAAATGTCTTTTCTTTACTCCATTCACTTTAGATTTGCTCAGACATGCACCCGCTTTGTACTGTCCATAGACGAGCAGGTGCAGCAGGGCAAGTTTGTGTTTCTGACAACTTCTTGAGGTTCAATCGTTTCACCAACCAAAACAACTGTGTCTCGGCACATTACTCAGCCCAAAGCTATGGACTCACTTGCAATTCATTTCCAGTTTTTGTGCCGCTACTGTGTAACAGTAAAGTATCAACTAATCGTAGAAAGCTGGGGAGCGCCGGGCATTTTTCATAGAATTTATGAAGCTGAATGATGTGCTGCCCCAACTGGCAAAAAGAGAAAGAAGGTTTAACAAACACTTCAGAGACAGGAAGATGGGAGGATGGAAAAAACCCTTCTGACTTTGATTTACAACTGGAACGGAGAGCAAAATGAATCTGTGAAGCTGAGACCTCCCATCTGCTGTACTGTAGGACAGAAGCAGAGCAGCCATCTGTGCCAGAATCTGTTTTAACATTTGCATTTAGTACAGAGAAATAGACAATCTAGATAACAAGCCTGAGATTATACACTTTGCTATCACAAGCGCACTATAACTTAATATAAAATATGCTGTACACACACTTCACTACATCTGCCAGAGGGAGAAAGTAATTTCCTTTTTCATTTTCAATGCTCAACTCATTCTAATAACTCTGTGTGACATTATTACAGAATAAATGTAGTGCAGGCTGTTCTGCAATGTTGGCCATGACCACTGTACCAACCTGATTTATATAAAACAGGTTGTTAGAGAATGCAGTCGCAAATTTGCAAAAGTCAATACTATTTTGATTTTAATGTAATTTTTGAGAATCTGGTGTTAAAAAGTTTTTAAAAAATGTAATCAGGTATTTTTCCCTCTTTGAGATCTCGGGTCTATGAACATCTCACACTCCAACACCTGTCAGATATGCCTCTTAGATTCTCACTTGGGTTTTTTGAGGACAAACAGGGTTGACCAGGAGTGACTGTCAGATAAAAATGTGATTTTCTTTGCTTTGAATCATTGTCCAGATTAAATTCTTTTACCTGCGATCCAATAAGTTACCTCAGGAAATGTTAAATTTAGACATAAATGAGTTCTCCCTGTTTTAAAGCACAAAACAAAAGCAAAAAGAAACATGATCACAAAATTCTTCAGTAAGTAAAGCATAAACTTTAATAACTTTAATTAGGATGGAAAATTGAACTTACTAGATGGAGAGAAAGGGGGACGGAGAACTGCAGAAAGGCACCAAGACTTCAATGCCACATATCACCCCCATCCTTGGATCCAGCGAGAGCCACCCTGCGTGGATGATTCACAATGTGAGATGCAATTACCAGCATGACATTTGCTTTTAATTGGGTTACCAATGACTTCTTTCTGAGACAAAGGTCATTTTCTTGCTCAAGTCAAAGTCTTTTCCTGCCCATATTTCAGTGAAAGACAGATGAAGGATAATCTAGTGAGCGACAAGATCACACTCGCTCTGAAAGTGACATTTACAGGTCATTTACAAGTTCTTTAGTAAGTGGAATTACATAGGCCATAAGGCAAATTGTATATCAGCCCCAGTTGAAACAACACACTGTCACATGTGGGCGTTACAGTTGAAAGCTTTCCAATAAGAAACAGTATCTCATCCTATACAGTCTGGCATTCATCCATCCAAAGGATGAATAGAAATGACTTGAGTGTATATTGCTACACTATTACTGCCTTTAAATATGACCAAATCTGAGCTTTAACATGTGGTGAGAGTGATTCTAATGTCATTTTTATAGCTAATGCTTTTAGACTTTTTATAGCCTTTTTCACCTCAACATGGCTACTGCCAGCTCAGAGCAGCATTGCATATTAATAGTACTGAGTTACAGCACATGGTTTCTTTTTCTTTGTCTATATTTGTTGAAACATGCGAACCACAAAAGGTTGCTTTAATGAGCAATCACCTGCTGAATACTGTAAAGTTTCAGAGTAAGTCGATGACAACTTGAGTGATTTTGTACTTTTGCAATTAACTAATCAGGTCAGATACTAAGGGAGCTGGCCCCAAGGTGTTTCCTAGCAACCATGTCGCTGTGATCGGCCCTGCAGCGTTGGTGTATGTGTGTGTGTGAGAGAGAGCGAGGGAGAGTAACTGCCGCAGTAAACCTGTCTCTCGGCTATAAGTGATTTGTGACTTCCCACTCTTTTGCTATGTCAATGTAGAGAGGAAGGCATGCACCATCTTTTGTTTGAGCAAGCACACTTTTATTAGAAGACAGAGATTGGCAGGTGGTGCAGGATCTAACTTACAGTAGAGGTATGCTTATTCAGAGGACAGCACAGGTTTCTCCGACAGTGAAATGTAAATGTTGAAGCATTTCAAAGAACTTTGTAGAATATGATTATGTATTTGCATGTTGCAGGGGTAAGAGTACACAACAAAGCAAGCTCATATATTGGATACTATTTTCCTGTTGTTTTTTCCATATAGTAGTTTTATTGGTTTCACTGCTGCGGAATCATCTGCAGGTTCCACGAGAGCCTACTGTCTTACTGAAATCTGTCAGCCTTTGAAGACACCACTATTTGATGCTACGTGCACCATGATGGCATTTGAATTTTGGAGATGAAGTTCGTTCATCCATTTTAGTGAATGGATGACATAACAATGAAGTAATTAGTTGTTTATTTATTTTCTTCAGGGATAATTTGGACAAAGACAGCATGGTAGGACCGAAACTGTAAACACTGACCACCAACTAGAAAAAGTCACGGAAAAAATTGTAAATGCAATTTGACAAAATATCGTAAATCATGTTTCTTTAAGATGTAAAACATGGTAAAGGCAACATGGTATGGTACTCTGCTCTGCAGTCTCAAATGTAGTAGATGACAAGTGAAGGCTAAATTTACTAGATTTGTGATGAAATTTATAGGAAATTGGGCAAGACCATTTAGCCTATTTTGTAAACAATTAGCCAAATATACAACATAATACTCTTCATAAACCTGACCAGCTATGAATTCTCTATGGAAGCATAGACAGGCTTATAATGTCTGCAAGTTAAGTACAACGATTCTGGGAATGATGAACTAAGATGATGATTTTAGTTTCTGAGGTATTCCACATAAAGCTCTGCAAGCAGGGCTCTACAAGCTGAACATGCCTGCATGTTTCTGGTGATGAATCAAGAAAGCGCACTTCCTCTGATCACTGTCACACAAGCACTGACTGCTGCTTTGTGCAGCTAAAAGCCAAAGTGATGAGAACTAGCAAAAATAGGAAAGATCTGATCCTGTGTTGGAGCATGCTTGGCCTTAAATGACTGGTCTGCGTCCAACAGCCTTAATTTGGCTGCCTTTTAAAAAAAAAAAAACAAACAAACAAAATCATATATGCAAAAGTAGCCTAGGGGTCATGCACCTTAACAAAGACACAGGACGTTGATGAAGAAGCTTCGCTACAGCGTACTACATGCTGTGCTGTTGCAGTTCTACTCAGTCAATGCTAGGTGCAATGTGGCAAACAAATAAGACATTCAGAGGCAGCAGAGCATCAAAAGGATGGACAGCAAAAATTAGACATCAGATTATGTTGTCATTGTTTTCTCTGCTGCTCCAGCTGCAATGAGTATGCTTGCTATCTTTTCTTTGCTTGTAGCACAAAAGTAATGACGGGCAATTTATTTGCTGAAAACAATGGCGCGCATTAAATCGATCATTGGGGAGTATTTGTAGGTTTTGACATGTACTAAAAATATAATAAAACCATCAATGTATAATAAACTTTATTACCTATTGCCAATTTGCTCATTTTATTTTAGCTGTAGGATCATTCATTCTGTGAAGAATTGTACCATCATTAACAGCGCCGTCTTCTTTTAAACAAAGTCATCAAACTACTGTGTAAAATAATTTAATGCAATGCACACACATTCAATGACCGACTTACATTCACTGTAATGAATGCTGCTCAACCTTGGATTAATAGACAGTAGTATTTTATTGCACATCAACAATATGTCTAAGTGGACTGCTGGGGGCAGCAGGAAGCACAGCTACATTACGAAGCATGTGGGAGGCAGATTTTCAGCACTTTTCTACATCTGGCATTTCTCATAAGGCATACAGGGGAAACTAAATGATCCAGAAACACACGAGCATTGATAATCCTCGACATGCTTGTTCTTGTGATGGGAAGCGAGATAGACTGTGAAATCACTTTTCTCTTGTTCATTTCCTACTGTTGTTCAGCTTTGTAAAACAATACTTTGGTGATATTATTCTGAGTGTGTCTGTTAAACAACACAAAAACACTGTAAACCTCACTGGCCACTGATGACTTCATTAGCCTGTATAAGCTGTTCTTTAGTTTAAGAAGATGAAAAGTGATTGTGACTTGGAACAAAGCTTTGCTTTGATCAAACTCAGTCATCCCGAGAGGAGGCTGGCTCGTTGTCTTTATATTAACTTGACAACAAACCCCACTAGTCTGTCCTCTATAGTCTGCACACATTTGTGACTTAAAGCGTATGTACCATTTGGGAGTTATCTTGTGTCTGTTAGTTTTCCTCTTAGGAGGGCTGAGAGGGTGGAAGTATGTTATGTGCATGTGTCAGTATGTGTGTGAAGTTGTCCCTTTAGCATTAGCACCCGCAAGCGACTCTGTCTATGATGTGTTTGTAGATTACAGAGACTGTTGATTTCAAATTTTTTTTCCAACTTCAAAGTTTGACTGATCTTGGTTGCAGTATGGAACCAAGGCACTTAAAACTTTTGTTATTACTTTCCTTCTTCTCTATCTTACCCTTACCTCTGTCCACATGGGCAATCTGTCAGCCGTATAGTGGCTTCCACTGCAGTGCTGTGGTTTGACACATGACTGAATACAATAACATAAGCTTTACTCATCTGATTTTTCCCTCCCAGTGTGAGTTAAGCCTAAGATGTTGAGAGAGTATAAAAAAAAAAAAAAACAGCAAGATGGACTGCTCAATCAGGCTCGCAACAGCTCTGGAGGCTGCATTAATGCGAGGCAGCGGGGGCTAAGGCATTTGTGGGTTGCCAATGGTAAGTAGACACATTAAAAATCCTGCGGAAATCAAATACAACAACTTGAAAGCCTTTTAAAGCCCAAGAGAGTTGAGCGTTAGAGTGCATTACAGTACGTGCATTAGTAAGTAAGGATGGTTAGCAATAAATGACATTAATCATGCACCCACTCAGCGCGTTGTGGAAGCTTTTGAAGTGTTGCTGAGTAAATGCTTGAGAAACCTTCAAAAGGATATGAATAATATCTCATGTCAATCACAGATATTCTTATTCAAGACTAAATATTATGGACTAAACAAGACATAAACAGTAATGTGGAACAAAACTAAGGTGAGTGGGTATATGACCAATAGCCCCTTTCAGTGGGTGGGGTAAATTATACAGCTTTTAAGCTGTTCTTGATGTTGCAGTGTTGGAAGCAGCAGAAATGGACAACTGTAAGAATAAGAGTGACTCAGTGACAGGGCGATCGGTCAGTGACTGTGCTGACCCTTATCTTCCCCTTAAGTGCTTACAGTGAGGCATTCAAGTGCCAGTGGAGTGGTAAATGAAAGTAGCCTGATTTCCTGAACACATTCTCGTCACATTCTGAGTAATTAGGTATCCATTGTTTGTCATAATTGGGTGAGCTGAGTAACCCGATAGATTTACATGGAACTCCCACAAAGTCTGCACCACTATGAGTGTTATCACCTAAATGAATGGGTAATATTATTAGGTTATCAGCCTATTTCTATGGGTGAGGGGGACCATAATGTGCCTTGTAGTAGGTGGTAAGGTTGTTAACAGCTATTTTCTTAATCGGTAGCATTGATACAAGAACAAAAGACCAAAGGGACATCACTTCTATTTTTTGTAGAAATTGCTGCATTTCACGTTTATTAATTAAGTATAATATACAATGAAAGTTTAACTCATGGATAATATTCTGATATCTATGGGCTTATCCTTTTTCTTTTGCTTTTCCTGGGTGGTCCAAGTTATGGGATTATATTCTTAACTTTTTCCCATTGACCTCTTTTAGCTTGGTTTGAGTTGGGCATTGCCTCTGCGCTCCCATATGTCATTGCTCCAGAGCATTGGTGCTTCCCAGAATGTCCTCCCACTACTATGTTCTTACCTCACCAGAGAAATTTCTGGAAAGCCTCATAACTAAATCTTGCAACTCCTCCATAATAAAGCACATTACACAGGCTTCATAGTCATCGGCGAGACATACTATGGGTTTTTGGAGTTTTACATTAAATTATTTCTGCTCCAAGCTTGTCTGGGAGGTTTTTAAGTCATGCAATGTTTCTAAATGAAATGCTGGAACCAGAGAAAAAAATGCCAATAGTGTCAGTTTGGGGACTGGCCTTTATTGGAAGTATAGGTTGATTTCCCAGTTCTGTTATGTTACTAAAGATCGTTTAATCGTTTCCTTCTTTTTCTGATAACATTAAGTTTAATAAAGTTGTTTGAAAGAGAGCAGTGGACAAAAGGTAAAGAGATTTATATACCTGGCCTTCTTGGCTCTAGACTTCACCCATGGTCACAGCATTTGATTGGTGACCAAACAAATAAGATTAGGGTAGAAGTGGCTGAAATGAGTTTTTTCCAACTGAGGCTGACTCCACCTTAAATAAATGGTGTGAGGAACTCCAGCATCTATAAAGGAGTCACTCCTGCACATCAAAGGGAATCAGCTGAGGCGGTTCAAATATCTAATTAGGATGCTCAGGATTTTTCAGGCATGTCTAGCAGGGAGGAGATCCAGACAGAGACCCAGTAGGATTAAATATTCCTTCTGGCTTGAGAAGGCTCCAGAGGGCCCCAGGAGGAACCCAATAATGTCACTGGGTGGGGGGGATATCTGGGTTTTTCTGCAGTAAATGCTCACTCTGATTTGACATTGCATAATGAGTAGGGATACAGATTAATAGATGGATGCATGAGGCCTCTGTTAGGATATAAGAGTCTTAATGTATTTCCTTGTCTTACATTAAATTTACTTGGGAGTACATTTCAACACTTTTTCTATTTTGACTAAAAATTATAACTGTTATCTTCACAGGTTTATTAATGTAGTATTAATGTACAATACCAGACATAAACAAAATAAAACTATAAACAGAAAGAGTAGAAATTGACTAATTGTACTTTAAAAAAAATAAACCCCTGGAGCAGTTCACTCACAGACCACAACAATGTATTCAGATAGCATGTCATTTTACCCAATGTGCAAAATAAATAGACCTAAACATTAACCTAATATAAGTAATAATGAGGCCCTGTGATGGACTGGCGACCTGTCCGCGGTGTACCCTGCCTCTCACCCGATATAAGCTGGGTTTGGCTCTAGCCCCCCCGTGACCCCGTTCAGGGAAAAGCGGTAGAAAATGGATGGATGGATGAAGTAATAATGAATGGTTTCTGAGGTCAATACAGTGCATGACATGTGCTGTTGCATTGAGGAGGTTGCACTCTCCAGAAACAAGACATTGTAACTGTGTAGGAGCAAAGTGTTTTGCTTTACAGCTCCCCCTTTATTAACACATGGGACTCTTCTTTATGCTACCTTTCCACCTGTTCAAATGAAAGTTTGTCATGGATAAATGAAATAAAAAAAAAGATGTCTGAAGAGGCCAGAAAGAAAAAGTGGGAAAAAGATTGCTCCAGAGGAAAGACATGGGTCAACCTTGCTGAAGAATATGCTCGTTGAAGTCTTGATGAAAAAAACAGTGTGGATGTGAAACCCACTCTCTGTCAGCCTCAGTCATATTAGACTGGTAAATATTAACTTAGTCTGTTGTGCAAACATACCAAAATGTGATGTATATTTTCATATTTGTCAGCCAGGATTTATTAAAAAAAATGGCAATGTATATATCTGTATATCTGTGTCTTTAGTCTTTATAGTAAAAAGCTGAATGCAGCTAGTCAAAGCTAATCAGCTGCAGATCAAAGCTAACATGACTCCATAAACATTTTGCACAGGTTAAGCTGGTTTGCATGCAATTAATGCTTTTCCTATTGTGACCAAAGGCCTCTTTCCTCCACACTACTGTATGGCAATGTGCTGCAAAAGTTTCCACATACGGAATATGTGGTGCAGGATGGGTATAAAAGCTAAGGTGGTGTGTGTTTTGCTTTCTTGGTCATGGCCTTCCTGGTGGCTGCAGCGGACTAAAGTCTAAGGTCGTCATAATTCTCATCAACTCAGTCATAGCATTACCCTGCTGTTTTGGCTTCACAGATTGCCTAACACTGCTATTTATTGTTGTGCGGCCGCTTTCCCATCCCACATCTGGACAGCTGGACTGGTTTCATGAGGTTTATGGTTACACCAATGAACTGGTTTTTCCAGCATATTTGGGTCCTCTTCTTTCATTTTGCATTATATTTTTCTTTGTTTATTTATGTTTATCAAGTTTCATATTTAATTTCATGTTTCATTAATTTTATATTTAGCAGGTTTTAGCACTTACTAAACATTTAGCACTTTGGATTTGCTCCCAGTGAGAGGCACAGAACAGATGTGGGCAGACTCACTGGCCCCTGAGTTGATGCCTATACATTGGAGTTCACCTTGATGGACAAGAGGGTAGTCTCCCTCTGCCTTCAGGTTGGGTCAGGATAGTGTTGTTTGTTCTCATGCACCAAGTGCAGCGTAGGACCCACCCTTTCTGAAGTCCTTGGAAGGAATGTTGGCAGGTGCTTCCTCTGGGGACTCCTTCATTCTACTTATGCTCTGACATTGATTAAATATTTCTCCATTTCTTTATTCTACTGGGGGTCTTCAATGCTCATGTGGGTGATGACAGTGCACCATACACAGAAGGAGACTATTTTATTCTGTGACAGAGTCATATGACCTGTAGGAAGTTACAGGCTTAGCATCTCGAGTTGCCAAAAGTTACACGTTATCCCTTCAGGTAAAGGGATAAAGATATTACTTAATCCCTGTTCTTTATTCCTTTTTTGGATTTCCTGAAAATGTAATCAAAAACCATCCTTACTTTTTTAACAGCCAGCAAGAGAGAGAGAGAGAGAGAGAGAGAGCGAGAGAGAGAGAGAGAGAGAGAGAAAGAGAGCGAGAGCGAGAGCGAGAGAGAGAGAGAGAGAGAGAGAGAGAGAGACTGCTGAATAATGACCCCAACCTCGGTGGATAAATAAAAAACAATAAACAGTGCATTAGGACAAATCATAAAACTGAAAGTGCAGGGTTGATGCTAGCAGATTAATAATATTTATCTACGTCTGTGAGAGGCATCCAACTGTAGTTAAGATGGTAGATAAGAAAACTGGTATACCTAAACTCTATTTTAGAAGTCAGGTGACCTCAATGTGGAAATTATTCTTTGTGTGACAGCAACACATCCTGCTTGAGTCCAAGTCCAAATGGGAATTTATTCTACATTTTGTTGGGTTGTGGTCAGTCACTTCCAGTATCCGACCTTAATCAGTGCTAATGGACATTGTAATGTTGTGGATACACACAGTTGTAATTCCTTCTTTGTTTGCTTTCTATAGTGATACGATTCTAAATGTACTCTCTGTGAGCTTGTATTACAAGCTGGTTACTAATACATCTAAGTTTGGTCAGTATTTAGTCATTTAAAACGTCTTTAGAGCACCACATTTTATGATTGGATAATTTAACTGTTTGTTTAGATCCTGATACGCATCCTGGAGAAGCTGAGTTCACCATGGCCAGTGGTAGAAGTTTCCAAGTGTAAACCACCATTTTGTTTATTCATTGTTCATTTTTGACTTTTAATTTTTCAATATTCTTTTTTTCTTATAATTTTGTTCAAGCCTTTTTTTCCTTTTTGTTCTTATGAAATTTAGTGACGTGAAATATGCAAATATGAGAACTCCTACGTCAATTACTTAATGTTACCAGTGTGTCATCAAAATACCAGATTATTCCCAAAATGTAATTTCAGGGTTGTGACAGGTTGTTGTTGTTGTTGTCTTTGTGAAGGAAAAATTGATGATGATAATGATTATTTACTTTGAGGTGATTTTTATAAAAGTTTTAAGGACTGATATGGTGTCCTGTTGTGTTTAGATGGACTCCAGCAATAAAAAGCTAACTACAGGAAAAACTTTAGTTACCCTTCAGGTTAACACATCTCAGTAAAAACAATTAGTGTTGTAGCCACAGCATGAAAAAACAAGAGGGGAGAGGGTAAGTAAACTGAGTATCAATCAAGATACTGAAAAAACTTGGCCATGTACCATGAATACGATATCTCATATAGCCAATGGCTTACCATTCACTACTAAGTAAGAATTATTCAACTTTCTAGTCAAATTGATACAAAATATTCATATTGACAGTACAACAATTTATTATGAATGTAAGACATTTAAGTACAATCATGAAATGGTGATTTCTTCAAAACAATTTAATGAACAGTTAATAACAGTGGTGGGTATGCATACATAATGTTGTGGGATTAATTGTGCATCATGGAGTGAATTGTTAATTCTTTTTCAGATTTTTTTTTTTATTTAAAACTGAAAAGTGAAAAAGTCTCTGGAAATGAAGATTTCAAGTAACACATATGAGCACCTGATTTATTTCACCTGTGCACTTTATGCAGGTAGTTACCATAGCAACAAAACCCTGAACATATCTATAAAAATTATATTAGATTGGTGTGAACATTTTTATTTCACAGTCTGAAAATGTCTGTCTATTATCCCAGTCTGGAGAAGGATCCGCTATGAGAACAGCAAATTTAGAGATTTGTTAAGATGTCGAGATGAAGGTGAGAAAAAGAAATGAAACAGCAGTCTCACTGCACATATGATGGAGAAACATGTGTATCTGCATGTAGGTACGCTTTCCTCTCAGGAATCCAACCAGTGTTACTTAATCAATGTGCTTAAAGGATCAGAGTAGAACATCTAACAGAACTTGTAAAACATGCTTCCTGAACAACTCAGGGTATGTAATTAATCATGTGAAAATTAAAGTAAAAGGAGAGAGTTTGACCTTGTCCTCAGAGAGTTAACCCATGTCCGCAGCACATGACTATTTTTACATTATTTTCAATTATCAACTAAAAGAGACGGGGACCCCAGAGGACGATAGCCTCATTTATTTGCCAAGTCCTTGTCATTGACTTACATTAACAACATACTTTTTATAGCAGAGCTCTGAAACATGGGCAGATGTCACAAAATGTCTCTCTGTAACAATATCTGTCTTCTTCTTTTTGTGTTTTATAATATTTCAATTCACTGTAAAATGTATATAATTGCCATGATGTCTTGTGTATCTTGAAACTGTATAAGTGATTCCATCCATCCATCCATTTTATACCGCTTATCCCTGAACGGGGTCGTGCGGGTGGGTGGGGTGAGGGGTGGGGGGGTGGGATGGGGGTGGGGGGGTGCTGGAGCCAATCCCAGCTGACATAAGGCGGGAGGCGGGGTACACCCTGGACAGGTCGCCAGTCCATCACAGGGCCAACACACTCACTCCTATGGGCAATTTAGAGTCTCCAATCAGCCTATCCCCAAGCTGCATGTCTTTGGACTGTGGGAGGAAGCCAGAGTACCCGGAGAGAACCCACGCTAACACAGAGAGAACCCACGCTAACACAGAGAGAACCCACGCTAACATGGGGAGAACATGCAAATTCCACACAGAAAGGGTTCTGGTTGGACCCCGGCCCCAGCCGAGGCTCGAACCAGCAACCTTTTTGCTGTAATTGTAAACCCATATTTAGCTTTCCCTCTTGTTATCATGTTTTGATGGTTTACAGTCTGACTTTATTCCTTACTACTGTGATTTGTTTGAATTTAGTCAATCATGTACACCATACACACACAAACACAGAATTTCTCAAACACTTATTAGACCTGTTAGGCTTAATGATTTAAATCTAAAATCTCTATGTTAAATATTCCTCGGTGTATTCTTTCTGTCGGCTAATGTGGCGTCAAAGAAACTTCATTTTAAATACTGGAAAAAGGTAGAGAGACAGTTTTACTTTCAGTGTAGCCCATTATTTTTATTATTGCAATAAAATCAAGCACTTTGTGTTTCTGTTTGGTATGAAAATAACTTTATGATTAGAATTAGGTTAAAAAAAATCTTTTTGAAAAATCTGGTAAAAATTCAACCAAAAAGTATCAAACTACTGTGTACAGTGTCCAAAATTTGGAGATGCTGTCTTGTGCACCAAATAATTTTTCTTGTGACAGGGTTTTAATTAATAAACACTCCAGGGAAACCAGGGTGGACGTGGTGCCTTTAATGATTGGCAGATGGGTTAATATTTTCAGTCTCTGGAGACACATGACACAGTACACTTCAAGCCATTGTTACTTGTTCAAGGACAATTTTCCTACTTTAGTGCTGACCTTATCACTATTGTAAATCCTCTACAAAAAAAAATTGGCTTAAAATTCAGAAAAGACAACAGATTAGGTGTTCTGACCTCAACATAGGTGTTTTTGTTTTTTCTAACAAAATGACATTTTGCTGAACCTTATTCCTGAACCACTAGTTGTGTTTTAGGGATACGCTGAGAAACTGGAATAAGAGACCTTATAGCCTTTAGGCTACAGAGAATGTAAACGTATGTCAGGATGTGTTGGTGTACACATTGATTGCTGGGATAGGCTCCAGCTACCTGCGGCCCTGAATTAGATGAGGCTGTATGGAAGATGGATGGATTATTTTACAGGCAAATTGTACAATATGCATAAATGTTTATAATACAATATGCAATCTAAACAGTCTATTGTAATTATTTTTACATTCTATATAGACTGTGTGTATACAGCTGTAGATAAATGAGAGCATGTTTAGAGACTTTTTAGGCTTTATAAAACTTAAATGCTAAAGAGACAAATTGGACAAAGTCTAAATCAGAGGTGCCCAAAGTGGGGCCCGCGGGCCAAAATTTGGCCCGCCAGCACTTGGTCTTGCCCTGCTATTCAATGATTATAGTTAGAAACCTACAGATATATAGGGTTGTATAAACAGCTCACTCATTGTGTTTCTATTCATATAAACTTTAATAAGTAAAAGTTTAATCCTTAGTGTATTTAACATTTGTGCAGCATATTTTATAATAAAGTCAATATTTTCCTCACTTTTATATAGTTTTAGTACCTTGGAAAGATCTCCCATGAGCCTTTGCACACGCAGCCTCAAGCTCTCGGACTCAACACATCCACATAGAAAAGCACAGGCAGAGGCGTACAGACAAGAGACGGTTTAAAGCTGCCATGTTTGGCCCGTGGCTCACTGGCTCATTTTCAGTTTGGCCCTTGTGTCAGGTACGGGAACGCGGAAGTGAGGTGTGGACCCAGGTGCAGGTGAAATCACAGAAGGACAGCAGGATTGCATTTAACGAAAACAAAAACTGAATTTATTTCTTTATAAAAAAAAAAGCAAAACTAAAGACTCAAAAATAAAACACTACCCACTGTAGTGTACTCGAAACTATCGCCGTGAAACATACCATGAAAACGCAATGCCAAATAATGATCCCACAACCACAACTCAAAACCCCAAAGACAAAATACACAGATCTAAATGAGACACAGTTGAATGTAATCAATTAGAACACAGGTGAAACTAATAATACACACAAAGCTTGACTGGAAAATAGAAACAAGAAAAACCCAAAAGTCCAAATCCTGAAAGAAGTTAAACACAGAGAAACAAATAACTAAACACAAAGTTCAACTGGAAAACAGAAAACGATGAAAACCCAAAAAACCCACCACCAAAATGTCCAAAACATGACACCTTGGAGGCAAAAGTTTGGGCACCCCTGATCTAAATAAACTAAACTAACTACTCTGAGCTCGCTGGTTTTGTAAATTTACTGAATAAAAGCCATGTTTTAATTTTCCATTAGCCTGAATCAAATTCAGCGTGAGGTATTTAACATTTAACAGTATTTCATGGTAATAATTAAGGTAATGTTAGCCTATGGCTATTTATCAAGCTAGTAACAAAAGTAAAGAACTACATTTAGGCAATTAATATGATTACATGTCTTAACAGATTAACAGAGATTCATTGAGAGGTTTTTTTTTATGTGGAATACGTGTAGTAGTTTTCTGTTAACAAAACAGACAATGGTGCAAATCTAAGACATCTGAAAGAATATTTTCCACTGTGGAACTCCACCACTGGGCCTCTCTCACCTCTTGGAATAAATATTTTTAATTTTAAGCTTGTATCTTTTACTTTCCAGTATGAGTTTTTGATTCACATTCGTTCTCTCCTTCTGCTCTGCCTGGAGCTCAGTTTCTGTCTTTACAGGATGATTGGCGCTTGGGTTACATCCAGGGACAGCTGCTGTCTAAGAAACTGTCTTGGTATTTGGAATACACTAATCGCTTTCATATTCAAGGTCCTTTGATGTAATTGAAGAGGTCACACTGCATTTGACACCACGTTCTTCAAATCTTGTATATATTTCTGTCCATTTTTTCAGTGCTACTATGGTGCATAATCCAGCTCTGTCACACACCAACAGTAGCCTTCCTCCTGTTTAATAGTCAGCTTATTTATTTGTTGAAATCATGGGTAGCAGTCCTTAATCTAAACAAATGATCTATCAGAGAGTGACACTTTGTGCTCTTGGGTTTTACTGCTGCATTTGTTATCATTGCCAAATTGCAGACTACATGTTTAACACTCCACTGGGCCATGGATAATTCAGAGCTCCTTTATTTAAATGAACTGCAGTGCCAATCAATGAGGGAATTCTTATTCTCATCCGAGGCTTCATAACTGACAAGAGAGTGAAAATATCATCTGCAAACATCTTCTTCATCACTGTTAGCAAGTTAGCATGCATTAATTAATGCACATTGTTTTTAGCCGTCCTCGTATTGGATGTTGATCTGATAGCATCTGTATTGAGCCATGATGCACAGATGTGATACTATGATGTAATTTACTGTTTCTGGTAATTATGGATTACACAATGTGATTAATTTAACAGCTTTGTGGTCACTAATCCAAAGTAATACTGGTACTTGCTGCCAGTCTTGTTAAAAGGTTGCAATAAAATTAGGTTGTTTTTTTGTAATTAGTACAGCTCTGATGTGTTTAGGCTAAAATATTCAAACAATCATTTAATTATTTTTAAAAGTAAAATATAATATTTAGAAGTTGTGTTAAATTTGTATGTTTTGTTCTTAAAGAATGTGTTTTGGTAATGTTGAGTTGTCTAAAATGGCAACATACACGTGTTTTTTTTTATACTTTTTTGCATGTTGCTTTAAAACTTATGCTCTCTAATTTGCGAGTACAATGTTTACAGAAGCCGCATGAGAAAACTAATAACATGATTCATGATTTCACAACTTGTGAAGGTGAAAAGAGTTAATGTACTCTCTTTTTGTGAATAGACTCACCATCTCCTGAGTTGCCATAAAAAGCTGCAGCAGCAGAGTTTTGTGAACTTGATCCACTTTTTTAAAGTGTGTTTAAACTGCACACATTTCCTCAAAGCTTTTGCATACAAGGATGATTAAGACGTAGTTTAAAGCAATAGTCCAAAATGCTCCAGTAATCTTCAGCAAACACATTAGTGGCTCATCCACCTCTCCATGCTGATGGTTTGCTGATTATCTTTTAAAGGCAGGACTTTTTTATTAAGTTATTGCAGGTGCTTAGACTTGTTCAATGGCACCTTGACGGAAGTGTGCTGAGTTAGAGGAGAATATAAGGCACGATATAACTAATAACTTTTTGTTTTTTTTTTGGGACAGTAATATTCTATTTGTGTGTGAAATATAATTAGTTATTGATTACATATAGTTACACACTTCAGAGTGATGAAGCTACTGTCAAATACATGAGGCCTGGTGCTCAGCTGGCAGAGCTTAGTGTTATGTGAAACTACTGCCAGTGTATTTCTCTGCTGTGAAGATGACATTGCTGAAGGCCCCCCCAGCCAAGGACAGTCCTCCTCCTGCCTTTTATAGCCATGTTTTGCTCACCCATTGAAACTGCTTTTGCTGCTTGGCAGGTGAGAGTGAATGTGTGGCCAAATCCCACAATGAATGACCTCCATGTCTTCAACCTGGCCAAACCTGCCATCTCTGTAATGGCCATCATCTCTCAGCCCCAATGTTCATATGCTCCAAGTTCGCCTTTGGTTTTTTCTGTCCCTCTACTTCATGTTATTGTATAATTAGTGCTATTAAATATCCCCCCATTGAGGATGACATATATTTTTTGCTGGTGAACATGTCCAATTTGCATAGTTATTGCTGTAAAATGTTCTGCAGTTAAATATGTGGAATATGAGAGCAACATATAAGCCATATTACTGCTTTTCTTTGCAAAATAAACACTTATTTGCTGAAAATTGCCACCATAATAATGAAGTCGGTGTGCTGACAGAAGGCATCAGCTTAGCTAAACAGTAGAACTACACAACTGCCTGAGGCAGTCTCATCAAGCCAAATAATACATTTACAAACATTTTGTTCTCTACAGTACATTAGGCAATTCAGATTTCCTACCCGCTCAGTGAATTTCCCAGTCACTGTGACCAACTGGAGCACAAGGAAAAGCCTGCTTCGGCAAAGTATATAAGTGACATAAATGCAAATCGTGGTAAGTGACCACTATATTTTTGAAAAACGGTGATCTGAAACAGAAAGCCATGTTCTTTTATTTTCTAGTGGCCTGTCTTGCCTTTAGGGAAATTGATTTCTATTCTTGTTGAATGTAACTAAAAGAAAAAAACAAAAGAATATGGCCTACATGTGCCTTCTAGTTGGTACTGGCTGTAACTTATATCACCAATACAGTGGCAGTTCTAGAAAATATTTAACAAGTGGGGGCCGGCTAATCATCAAGTTTCCCATCTATTTGATTCACTTGGGTAAAAGTGTTGGAACTATAACCAGCAGTGCAGTGACCCCATATATATATATATATAAAACATATACATATATACACATATATACACATATATATATATATATATACACATATATATATATATATATATAAAAATTACCACCAGATGTTTGTTGGGTCATCCCTAGCCCTACACTCACACTCGAATGACTTAATTTGTGATTGAATATCTTTTTTCTTGTTCTTCTTATGTATAAAATAAAAAGTATGTAGATAATTGTACTTTTTTCCCTTCTCTAAAACAATCAGATGATTGAATCTGATGCCTGAATGCCTAAAATGTTAAAAGCCTGTTGAAAATTTTCAGGATGCAGATGTTTGCAGAAGTCCTCTCAGTGTTCTTTTTTTCCTTCTGCTTTTAAAAAACCATAAACAATGAAGCACAACACACTGTTGATCTATTAAAACAACAACAGTTTCACAGTTGTGTGTGTTTTTTGAGTGATTCCACAACACCAGCAAAGATGTAGCCAGAGAGCATACTTCTGGCTCCAGGATTCACATCCACAACAAGTGCAGAAGAAGAAGAAAAGCTTGATATATTTTGCTGCAGTGCATTGAATATGAAACTAAGAGAAATGTCCACACTGCAGATTTGTTGAGCATTAAGTTATCTTTTCTTCAATATGTGCACAAATTAGTCAAAGTGAAATGCATTTCCAAGTGGCAGTTTTAACTGTCATGAGATCTGAATGCAATCTAAATATCTGAACTAATATATTCAATTTATAAACTGTATAAAGCAATAACAGCTGGCAGCAGCACTGAGGAAGTAAAAAAAAAAAAGACTGTGGATGTAGAAATATGCTCCTGAGATGTGATAAGAGGCAATACAAAAATGATATCAAGGACTATTTTTAAAGAGGATGGCACCTTTTTAGGCTTGCAGGCCACTTCTGAATATCAACTTAATGTAAAAATTAAAAGCAAAATTCTTAGTAATACAGAACTGGGCTAAACCTAAACACAAATGGGTCTTTGAGTGCTAAAAAAACCTACAAATTTCCCTTATTATCTTTCAGCATCTTTTTTTTTTTGTTAAAAAAAGCAGCATCTACGGAGGACGTGCAGTCACGTGTTTCTGGTTGTTGACTTTGCCAGTTTGGAAGGCATGTGTCCAGTGATAACTATTGAGTGCCTAGCATATACATACAGGATAAAGCGTGGATTAAGCATAAACACGCTCACACAGCAAGTATCTGTGGATGGTACCCAAAAGAAAAATCTATCTCATTATGTCTCGGGTAAATTTACGTTAATCTATTGCTAAGCGCTCAGTAATCACCTCTAGTATCAGCCAGAATGTGCCGTATTTATGTGAAATCTATGACCAAAAATAAACAGACAGTGCCCATTTACATTATTTTTTATTCCACAGTATTTGTGGAACCACAACACAAAAGAAACAGAAACTCATACGTTAACATCTGCTGCTGACCAGCTGCAGGTTACTATGGCAACGAGTCACAATGACTGATAAATAATCCACTCAGCTGCTTCCTGTGGAAAAACTAACAATTTTAACAGTTTAAAAAAAATGTTAACATATTAATATGTATTTAATATTTATTTAATTTGTAAGTGACCGTGGTAGAAGTGGCATAATGTCCTTCAATGTGTCCATTTGATGTAATTAATAGACTTCACAGAAGCAACCGCACCTCCACGTTGTCCATTAATTTCTGATTATGCATACCTTGTCGGGCATTATTACTTCCACAAAGAGTTTGATATAAAGTGATGAGAGCATAATATGCTGGCAGCGCTGGTTCCCAGTCCTCTCGTCTTAAAGCTTAAATCCATTTATCTTGCCGCATGAGGAATCTGTAAAACAACAGGCCATTTTTTTGGCCCTGCCTATTAGGCCGCTACACCCAAATGCAGAGCATGAAATCACCATTTTGACCAGGAAGAATACTCCACACACTACAATCTGTCCTATTTCAACTGGTATGAGACTGGACTACTTGCCGGATGGACTGGACGGAAAACAAAAGTCAGGTGACTCGGTGATGTCAGCTGCACGTCCTCTATACCAGGGTGACCAACCCTGGTGCACCTGTAAGTGTTAAGAGATTCCCTACATTAACACACCTGACTCAAATCAGTCACTAATTAGAAGACTTACACAGAGTTTGAAGTCAAGCAGTACGACTGCTAATTAAGTCTGATGGGTGTCAGGTGTGTTACAGCAGAGAAACTCATACAGGATGACCAGAGTCTACACTAAAAAAGTCAAATAACATTTAATTTACATTTTGTTATTGGTTGTTTTAAAAGAAACAGTCAATATATTTGAACACAAAGTATTTTCAGCCTGTGACTTCAAAATAAAATACTTATTTTTAAAATCACAGCATTTTTCTGACAAAATCATCAGCCAGTCACCAGCTTTTGGATTTTGGCACCTTTCCTGGGATTTCATCACGTTCATCGGCAAAGATCTCCAGTTTACTAATGTTTTTTGGTTTGTATGCTGCAACTTTCATTTAGGTTGATCAGTCTTTCTATATTGGCTTTAGGGCTGGATGTGCATGTGGGTGGTTGTTTATCTTGTTCATCTCTTTGTGTTGGCCCTGTGATGGATTGGTGAGCTGTCTATGGTGTACCCTGCTTCTCACCGCTCACTCATTAATTCCTGGGAATAAATCCAACTAATTATGACCTTTAATGAATGAAGTACTTTGAAAAATCTATCTAAAATATATGTCCTATTTTATATATATATATATATATATATATATTGAGAGAGAGAGAGAGAGAGAGAGATATGAGTACGATGGGCAATTTCTTGCTCTGAACAACTTGTAGTAGTTTCCAACACACTCCAAAGAGCACATAGTACTACCACTTCGTAAAAAGGGTCTAAATGGTGTGCTTTTAAGGATAATTATTCTCAAATGTGTACCGATAGAGCAAAGCCGAAGAAAGGCAGAGTGCCTGTATGTCCCTGACCTTAGCCTTAATTAGCATAATTGAATTTCAAACAATCAGGTATATTGAGAAACTGGGAAGACATTGAAAGTGTGTAAATGGTCCATCACCACACCTTGGTACTAAAATCTTCAAGCAGGTAGATGTGGTTGACTGGAGGGTGGTTGTGTCAAATAAAGTACATCAATTGCAGACATAAAAAAGGGTCAAAAGGTCACAAAAGTGTTTTTTTAGTGTAGTGTGTAACAATGTAATCACGTGATGTGCTTCTCTGCTTATTATATTGTCTGTTCAAGCATCACTTATTCACTCTATAGCACTAAAGTGTAACAAAACATTACCGTTTTCTTTGTATCTGACAACTGACATTTTGATTTATGTGATGCAATATTTTTCTTACGTTGATTTGTTAATTTCTTTAAAGCAAAGATGTTTACCATGCTGATGAATTTTCTCTGCATGACTGAAGACATTTAGAAGTGCTGCCTTCTGGTGTGTAATGTGTTTGATAATGTGTTTGCATTTTCAAACACACTTTTGACTGCAACTCTCAATTTTAGGGACATTGTCTTCATTCTACGTTGCAGTCTTGAATCCCCCCACCAGTCAGTGGTCTGCAGACATAATGCCTCCTACATGTAAGCACAGAGGATGCAGGGATATGAAGACATTTTCTTTTCTTCCTGTCATTATGATGAATGTCTAGAGAGGTGTGACAGTGGATCAGCTTTCTCCAGGGCGGCATGCTATTGCTAAAGCAGAGCCTCTGGAGTTGAGTCGCCCATAAACATGCACATAAAATTGGTTCCTTCAGCAGGTGGTATTTTGTCCTTGGCAGAGGAACATAAAGTCACATCAGCATACATTAGAATGATGGTAGCCATCCCCGAGGATGGGCTGTTTTTAGTTATCTGTCACTAGTCGGAAGTAAGATGCTGTAAAATAGCTCTCTGATGGGATTTGATTTCTAATTCAGAGGGGACAAATGTAATCTGGGCACTTAAAACAGCTGTGGCCCACCTCACAGTGCAGACACAGTGAATCACATCTATTCAGGAGGATTTAGAATAAAAAAAGATTTGAAAGGCAATCAAAAATTCACCTAAAGCATGTAGATAAAAACTCCCACTGGTTTTCTGTTGTATGCTTAATAGCAAAAAGCCCCGTGAGTACAGGTTAAAAGCAATTAGTCTTACTGATAAGCCATTTACTAGCCTGGGCTAACATGAATGGTAGACAATGGTTATTTTCAGGAGAATCTGTTCTTTCAAAAAGCTCCAGCACAGCTCATAAACAACATATGCTCACAGCAATTATCATTACCCCAGAGGCAAATTCAACCTTGATTCTATATAGCAGATGTTGGCAAAAAATAACAGATAATAACAGCTTTAGATGCATGATTCATTGGCATTGATGATGTATTATATTGGTCACTCGTGTCTGCTGCTGTGCAGCTTAAAAAATGGAATAATCTGACATTACTTTCCAAACTTGGTTTTGCTGTTGTCCACCCACACTTGGTAAAGTTTGGTAGACTGAATGGAGGATGCCCAGAGCCTGCTTGAAGAAACTGAAAGAGGTGGCAACTCTCACATTCATGGCACAAAACGTCAGGGAAATTCACTTTATTTTTGCGTGTCTCACTATGCAGCATCTGAATAATGACAGGAATGTTTTCAGCTGCAAAGGCATGCATGTACCCCGTAATATGAAGATGCTCGTGTGTGTGGGATGCTTCCAGTTTTAAACATCAAATGTTTTCACAGCATTATTTCAAGAAATTTGGAAGAACATACTCTTCTGTCAATAATGTGAAAATTAAATGAAAAAAAATGTCTGAGTGTAATAAACTTCCATCACATCAAATGACCTCAACACAATATGGCATAGTCTAATTTGAAATGGTAGATGTTCCCGTCACAATTCCCAACCAGGATTATATTCACTGTATTCAGCATTGCTGCACTTGTCAAACAAACAGGATCTTTTGCAAAACATGTTTCACTTCTCCATCAGAGGCTAGAATATATGTGGCTGGATCAGATCCTAGTGGTCTGGTTTGATCAGATTTCTTTGAGAACTCTGATCAAGTTCTTCTACGTCTTCTCTGTGAGCCATTTCTCCTGTTCAGAACCTATTATTGCCCTACCTGTGTGTGCACCCATGATACACTCTGTTTTGGGAGGGAGGGATGGATGGATGGAAGAAAGGAAGGAAGAAAGGAAGGAAGGAAAGAAGGAAGGAAGGAAGGAAGCAAGGAAGGAAGGAAGGAAGGAAGAAAGCAAGGAAGGAAGGAAGGAAGAAAGAAAGGAAGGAAGGAAGGAAGGTAAGAAGGAGGAAGGAAGGAAGGAAGGAAGGAAGCAAGGAAGGAAAGAAGGAAGAAAGCAAGGAAGGAAGAAAGAAAGAAAGAAAGGAAGGAAGGAAGGAAGGTAAGAAGGAGGAAGGAAGGAAGGAAGGAAGGAAGGAAGGAAGGAAGGAAGAAAGGAAGAAAGGTAGGAAGGAGGAAGGAAGGAAGGAAGGAAGACAAGAA
>JBAMHV010000025.1:9929460-9942165 GCA_037177535.1 Pseudomugil gertrudae
TGTATATTTACATATATGTATACACACACACATGTATATGAAAAAAAGCAATTACTAGGAACAATGTTGTAGTTACAGTGGATGATCGACAGGCCTCAGCATCAATCGTTTTCACACATGGGTTATTTCTTTAGCAAAGTGGAAGCCTCAGTAAAAACTGACACTATGGATTATCTACTCTGTATGAAAACACATTGAGAAACCCTCAAAATGGGACTTTTTGTGCTTTATACTGCCTCAAACAGCAGGGATTTTATCTTGGTGGCAACAAAAACTGTGTAAAATATATTTACAAAGTGTTTTTTGTAACACAAGTTCAATGCTTTAGCTCTGTGAATGTGTTATATAAGGAAATGGAAGCATATCATGATCTGTAATGTGAAGATGTTTGGTTGTTATCAGCAGTTTCTAAACAGTTGCATTAAAAGATTTAGAAAGCAATTTCTGGGTAGAAGATGTTCCAATTTCTCAAAAGCACAATTCAAAGTTAACCAGATTTCCAATATATAGAGTAATACTTATTTTTCATTTAAATATTTTAAATCATCAAGACAACAATGATAGTTGCTTGAAAGGGTGGAACTGTTAGCTACAAAACACATTTTGTAGTCAAGAGAATTTTAAGATCTTGCTGTGATTTTCGCTGCTTATTCCTGTGTTGATGTACTACTCTTTTAAATATGTAGTCACAGGTTTATCATTTTGTCTAGGTAAGCTAACACTGATCGCCATGACACATAACCTCTAGCTAAACTTCAAGAGGTGCATTATAGGTTTTCACATCATTATCATTCTCTAGACTTTCTTTTTGTTCCGTTACAATATAAAAATGTTTCTGTGATGAAACTGAACTAATTTTTCCACCATTTGTATAATGTGTCAGGCTTAAATACAAGCCTGAATCATGAGGAGCTTTCCCACGTTGCACAATATCAGCAAGGTCTTCCCATCATGAACCCTGTTTTTTCTCCAAACATACACTCACTGGGTACACCTCATGAGAAACATAAATTATCAGCCAATAACATATCTGCAACTTTGTTTTATTCTGCAGTCATTTCTCAGCTGCTTTAATGCAAAAGCAACTTACATGTGATAAGTCATCATTTTAACAATAACAATTGCATGTTTAGTGGGCAACAGGAAGCCGGAGTACCCAGAGAGAACCCACGCTAACACGGGGGGAACATGCAAACTCCACACAGAGAGGCCCCCGTTCATACCTCTCTGAGCCAAAGCACAAACCAACGACCTTCTTGCTATGAGGCCACAGTGCTAACCACTGCTCCACCATGCTGTTTAATACATATAGGAAAGTAAATATGGTCAAGACAATATGTTAAATTAAATCAGATTGGGAAAAAAGTGAACATAAGAGGTCTTTGAACCATGGCATGGTGCCAAAGTGGTTGGTATGAGGTTTATGAATATCAGAGATCAGTGAAGAATTAATAAACAGGATAGAGATGATAGAAGGTCAAGAGTAACTCAAAACATCCACTGGTAACAACCAAGATATGCTGGATACATCTCTAAACACACAGCACATTAAAGAACAGGAAACGGAGGCTACCAATCACACAGACTCGCTGAAATTGATCAGTAAAAAAATTGAAAATGTCTGATTTGATGGGTCTTCCTTTAAGCTATGACACATGACAAAGTGGCTCCAAACAGCATGAATCTATTTTGCCCTGGTTCAGACTGCTGCTGCTGCTGGTGTAATGGTGTGGAAGCTATTTTGTTGGGACACTTTTGACCTCTTGGGGACAACCGAGCATAATTTAAATGCCACAACCTACCTGCTGACATTGCTGACAACAACATGTCCTGTACGACTATAAAAGACCACCTTCTGATGCCTCTTTCCAGGAGATTAATGCACCATGTCACAAGTTTAAATAATCTACAATTAGTTTCTTGAACATTACAATGACTTCATTGTACCCCAATCATCTCCACAGTCACCACATTGCACTTTAATTGAGCACATGGAGGAACATTAACTCACTAAGGTTTAAAACTTTTACTCTGCAGATGCAGACCTCTGGTAAAACATTTTGTTATGGAGATGCAGGAAAGGAAGATGTTCATAAAGGTCGAATCAGTCACTGTCTTCTAGCTAAAGTTCAACGCTGGTTTGAATTTGCTTTTCCCAAAGTCTTCTTGGTCTGTTTCACTTCAGCCTGACTGTCAACATTCCTCTCATCTGGTGTCCGCGTCTGCGAGTAGGCTGCATATTTCCACCTGTCACATTTGGATTGTATATTCTAACAGTTGTTTTTAACAATGGAGAAATATGTATTGGAAATGTTTACGTGGTCTTTTCTTTTGTTTGTGTTCTCTGAAAGAAACCTTTTGGTTTCAAGCTGTTGGAAACAGCTACTTTAATATTCTGGTATTAAATTTATGTTGTTTTTGTTTTAATTAAACAAACATAGAATTTTTTTCCAGCTTGTTTCACAGTTATTTAATTACTTGCATTGTTTAAATACACCCTGGTTTTTTTTTGACAGCTTTATTCTCACTGGGTTTACTGGTCCTGCTCTATTTTCAGCTCGTAATGACATCATCCTGAACTGCAAAATGAAGCGGAAATGTCTTGACTTTAGCCCCGGCATAGGAACACACTCCCAAACATGATACTTTACTGTCTGATAGCTGTTATTGTACATTACATGCAGATGTCCTCACCCTTACATTCATGTGTTCATGCCTAGACAAGAAACAAAGTCCTACTGAGGTAGCTAGATGTAGGAGATGGTCACAGGACTTTGAAACAAGCAATATGAGTCTGAGACACTTGCTTGTCCTTTTCCGTTTACTCGGTGCTTGACTAGGCAGGGGCATCCTCACTACTGAGTGGTGATAATTGTGCACTGTGAATTTCTGTGAATCTCACACCTTGTTCAAGACTATGGATTAAATGGAAAGATGTTATTTGTGAAACCTGAAGGCCCTGACAAGACTGTAGCGTTTGACCCTGTCAAATGGCTGTGATGCTGGGCTCTTTTCTAGAAATAGTTTTATGTTACAAAATGTGTTCCTACAATCATTCCTTGATATAATCAAAGGTGGAGCAGGTTTGATCAGGACATTACAAATATAACCTGCTAATTTAGTTATACAGGCAGATTTCCATTCTTTATTTTTTACCTATGAAAGCAGAATGTAAGTTTAAATATAGGGCAACAAAAACATCATGCAATGATTTTACGTTATGTAACATAAAGCTATTTAATTTTGCACCATAGATCAAAGGTAGATTTTATACTTAGTCATAAGACTTATTGCAAATGATAGTAGGAAAGTATTAAAGTATTAAAGGTTAAAGTTTTGGTGTAGCAATGAATAAATGCTCTTTCTGGTTTACAGCAAATGAAGAGTATGTAATTTACTGGAATTTTTTCTGCCATTATGAAACAGTTTCATGAGTCATACAACCAACAAAAGTAAGAATGACTGAAATAATTAAGACAAGTTCCAGTGAGATGTTTTTAATCTGCCAAAGAGCCAAAACCATGCACTTTTTAAATGAGGAAATGTTATTACGTTTTTTACTTAGACATAATACAGAATAACATACACTAATAGACTCTTATTTAGATGTAACATTTAACCTTTTTTGTTTCTGTTTATAGTTCTGAATTAATGGCATTACCTTTCATGCCAGTTAGATGACTCATGCTGGACTGAATCTGCAAATCAAACACTGTAACTATTCCTGCTTTTTCATTCAGTGATATTCTGGGCTTCATTTGTGGGATTCCACATCAATAACACCAGGTGTCATTATTTCAACATCAAGGATTCTAGCGGCTGCCCTCCTCCCCGATTTGGTTTTGAACATCTAAAATTATCCTCGGTGATTGCTTGGATTTCTGTGAATCCTGTCCAAGGTAAATATTTGATGTTGAGAGTAGGTTTGAAGCAAAAATCACATAACATCATATTTTGGGACGAGAAAAGCAGCAGTGCCAAAAGCCATCAATGGTCTCCTCTTTGAAAATGTCCTGTAAGGAGGGTCCTTTTGCAATGTTTTTCCACCCCTTCTTCATACAAAACAACAAGACTAAAGAGGGAATACTCATCCATGCCATGTCCCAGCCTGAACATTTTAAAACACTGCTGTGACTTACATCACACATGATGAGTACACCCAGAGGACTGAGCTTGTGCGACTGATCTGTTCATCACCAGAAACTATTCCTGTTTAAAATAATTCCTTGTGCTTCCTATTCTCATTCTCTCCCTTTCTTCCGTAGATCCCACTCCATGCTTTACATCCTTTTTTGCCAGACTGCTGAGCTGTCCATCATGTGGCAGCCTTTAGCATCTCAGACAGTAATTGGATGACTGCTGCACACAGGCAACATTGCTCAATTATACTGTGAAAATCTAAAAAGTCAGTGTGGAGTCGTGCTATAAGGCTGCATTAGAATATCCACCTCTATATGCAGAGGTTTTAAAATAAATGTGGATAATTGATCAGTCTAAATAGAAAAACCTGGCTCTTGAGAGACACGAGGAAGGAAACAGAAAAGAGAAGAGCAAATTGACTACTTCTATTTAGCTGTGATTACCATAAACAGATGTTAGAGAAAAAGAATCAAGAAACACGATACTATATAGTCTGCCTCGGTTTAGCAAAGAGGGACGAAAATCAAAAGATATAGCTGTAAATTTCAAAGTAATGCTGTTTGGTCTGCTTTAAAATAACAATGGTTAGTTTCCACGATAAATATTATTTATCTAGAATAGTGTGAATGCTCATTTTCACTCTGGTGTGCACCAAATATGGAAACTCTGGTCCATGTCCAAGTGAATCAAGGCCAGTGTGAAAGAGTGATTCAAACAAAAGAAATGATATGGAGAACATTGTAAATCACCATCATAGATAGAAAAAAAGAAATCCAACACTATATAAAAATGGTACTGCACCGTGCACTAAATAAGCTGGATGAAAGGACTTCTGTTTTCTATTCCAGCTAACCCATCAGTCAGCTGATTTTATTTCTTGTTATTTTTTTCTTTTCATTGGTCAGAAGTTCTTTTGAGGAATCTGTGGTGGACTGGTGACCTGTCCAGGGTGTATCCTGCCACTTGCCTGTTTATTGCTGGGATAGGTCCGGCTTCCCCATGACCCTGAATTGGATGAAGGGGTATAAAAAATGTTTTGGGAAATATTGCCCCTAAAGAGTACTTTAACAACCTAATGTTCAAATGGTTTGGTTTGACTCAGTAAAATGTTAGACACCCAAATCAAACCGAAGGGAGGTTAAAATGCTTTTGGAATTTTTGTTTGGTTCTACTAAAGATTTGCATGTACAAAAACATGTGCAATGACTGCACACTTTCCACAAACTGATGTACTAACAGCGAGCACTGTGAGTTGATCGAAGACATTCACACTTACTGTGGGTTTTGTTTGGAATAGAAAATTGTGAATTGATTTAGTGCCTGCAAAGTGATCATTTAATTTTGCACATAAAAACCGCACCTAGACTAACTTCGTTTCAAAAGTAAATGCATACAGTCTGTGTAATTGCGCACACATAGCAGCACCTATTGCTACAAGAAGAAGACATTGAAACAAAGCAAGGAGATGCAGAGAATGCATTTTTCACCCTCATGAATATTTTAGAAAACATATCGCTCATTCAGCATCGCCTTTCAGAAGCTGTTGGAAGAACTCGGCATGGATTTGGAACCACAAGGAGTAATCACACAATATCCGCAATGACAAAACTCTTTACAAGATCTCACATTTTTGCATCTGGGTCATTCCAGCGTTCGGTAGCTGTCACAGTTGGAAGCCTCCAATTCCGTTTTCAGCTGTACGGTCCAAGTGATTAATAACATTTGTCACCTGTTGGCCATGGTTATTAGGTTTTCACGCATTCTGGAGCCATTAACTGCAACCAAACAAGGCTTTTTTTTCCCAGTAGGTGGATTTCCCATGAGTAACAGGAGCAAATGATTGCATCCATGTGCAGATTATGCCCCCCGAAAACACTAAGTACATGCAATCGCAAACACAAGCATTTGCTGATTGCGCAGTGTGTCTACAATGCAAAAGGCATAATTACCAAAATTGCGTTTAAAAAAGTTCTAATGCATTTATGCAGTCTTAAACCTCTGCTTGCATAGTTTCACGACAGTATTAACTTTTTCTCATAATTTTTTCCTCATGTTAGGGTTTCTTTGCTTGGCAGTCAGATTTCTTTCTCTCTAAACTTGCCACAATGCATACCTCAAAACTCCTTTAAATAATGTGTCTCCTGCTGCGTGTGCACCTGCTGCCATTTATGCAATCACTCTTAGTAAATCATCCACAAACCGTGTTTCATTTCCGTACATTGTCCAGACACCACAGTCACTTACCCAACATCCAGCTTATTACATATTCTGGTACCTAAACCGGCCCCGAGCGACACATTTTTTTCAGCCCTCACCTCTCATTTTGCAAACTCAGCCCAGCAGTTGCACATCACACTAACAGATGGAGATTGAGAAACGATGTGCCTGTAGACACAGAAAACAACATATACAAAAAAGAATTAAATTAATTTAAAATAGGAAAGTTATATTTTTTGGTGTTTTCTTTAGTTGAATACAGTTTACACTAAACATTTTCTATTGTAAAAAAATTTATCCAAAGTAAAGTATCTTTTTATTTTGGATTAACTTTTTGTAAGACAAATTTTGAAAGTCTGCAAAGGCTAAAAAACTATTAAAGATTTTTTTTTAAAAATAGTATAAAGCATAGTTTTGTGAAAAGCCTAATAATACCCTTATTCATGGAATTTCCCTCCGGGGATGAATAAAGTATTAAAGTATTTTTGATTTGATATGATTACTATTCTACTGTAAATCAGCTAAATTTAGTAAAATAAAATCTATTTTATTTAATTGTTTTTAGTTTGAATGAGTCTAAAGTTCCATGTTTTGTAGTATCCAGTTAGCTTTACAAACACACAGATGGATCAGTCACCCTTCTGGAGCCAGGTCTGGAGGTGGGGCATAAGGGCAAGCGTCTGGTGGCTGGGCCTTTGCCCATGGGATCTGGTCGGGTTCAGCCCAAAGGAGTTACATGGGTCCCCCTCACCACCAGCCGGAGGGGCCATAGAGGTGCGTGAGGTTGAGCGGTTCCAACTAGATATAGTTGGACTCACCTCAACACACAGCTTGGGCTCTGGAACCAGTATCCTTGAGAAGGGTTGGACCTACTTCCACTCTGGCGTTGCCCCCGGTGAGAGGCGCCGAGTGGGTGTGGGCATACCAATTGCCCCCCTGGCTGGGCGCTTGTACATTGGAGTTTACCCCGGTGGAAGAGAGGGTAGCCTCTCATCGCCTTCAAGTGGGGGGACGGGTCCTGACTGTTTTTTTTGCCTATGCACCGAGCAGCAGTACAGAGTACCCACCCTTTTTAAAGTCTTTAGGGGGAGTACTGGAGAGCGCTCCCCTCGGGGACTCCCTCGTCCTCCTGGGTGACTTCAATGCTCACGTGGGTGGTGACAGTGAGACGTGAAGAGGTGTGATTGGGAGACATGGCCCCCCCGATCTGAACCAGAGTGGTGTTCAGTTGCTGGACTTCTGTGATCGCCACGGATTGTCCATCACAAACACTAACACAACACAAACACTGACACAAACACACTTCCAGCACAAGAGTGCCCACATGTACACCTGGCACCAGGACAAGCTGAGCCACAGTTCGATGATCAACGATATGACTACAAAGTCGATCATCAAACTGTGGCCCAGCGTGTCCTGTTGCCAGGACAAATTTAAATCTGTTGATTCTTTTAAAAAGCAGCTGAAGACAAGCTTTTAGTTAACCTGGTGACGTTTCTAGTTTTTATTGTGTTTTATTAGTGCTTTGATTTTATTTAAATTGTTTCTATATTCGATTTTATTGCACTCTGTAAAGCACATTGTGATTTCATCTGTGAAAGGTGCTATATAAATAAATTCACTTACTAATTTACTATAACCTTTATGGACAGAATTTCTAGGTGCAGCCGAGGTGTTGAGAGGATCCAGTTTGGGGGCCTCAGGATCAGGTCACTGCATTTAGCAGACGATTTGGTTCTGTTGGCTTCATCGGGTCCTGATCTCCAGCTCTCACTCAAGCGATTTGTAGCCGAGTGTGAAGCGGCTGGATGAGAATCATCACCTCCAAACCTGAGACCATGGTTCTCAATCAGAAAAGGGTGGAGTGAAAATGGATGGATGGATTGTCTGAGTCAATTTTGAGCTTAATTTTAGCAGCATAGATTTTACTAAATGTTAATTGCTTGTTTCTTTTTCACTTGTTTTCTGTTGGTTAAATTTTTTGGGGGGTATTTTCTTCAATTTCACAGCATTATAACAGATTTGGATATTGTCATTTTATACAAATCTTCAGTAAAAAACAAAAACACAGAACATTTAAGCGACTAAAGTCTTTCAGTACACAATGTGCTCATAAATGCATCATGATATGAGTAGCACAGATTCGTTCAGAAAAGTTGTATAGCAAGCGAGTCGTGCATTAAATAAGCTTTGGGTATCTGTCAAGAGCTTCTTCTCAAGCTGTCAGGTGCTGGATAGCTCCAAAACAACTTGGATGGCACTTTCGATGAATGCACGAACATAAAGTAGTTTTATGCCCACGCTCACATGCAGAAAATGTTAAATTCATTTCTCACAGCTGTTGTTTTTGCTTGCAAGCAAGTGTGAAATGGCATTTGGCATACTTATCAAAATCTCTCACTAGCAAACTAAAGTATTAGACCCAATATTAAAGTATTTCATGCCTATGACATATTATTCTAATGCAGCAAAAAGTTTTTGAAGGTCCTGTTTGATGATAAATTTATCTAAAATTCTTCTTTAACCAACAGTTAAAGAAAAATAGTTGGAGGCAGTTTGTGGCGCTGGCTGTAATAAAATTATCTAACTGCTTAAAAAGACAGTAATACCAGCAAAGGTGGAAGCAAACTTTACTTTTAACCCCTACTTCTGTTCATAAGTAATTATACAAAATAATGAAAAATAAAAAGATAAAAATAGTGATGATGCTTCTCTTAGCTGGACATAAGTTTTTGAAGGTGACAGGGCTTCAAATATTTATTTTCAATATTTATTTTAAATGTTACGGATGCAGTTTATGTTGTGTTGCTTGTTACAGCCAAACACTGATACAGTGCTGATGCGCCTGCTTTGCATTTGGGAATAATAAAAAATTAACAATGGCCGACTACATGGAGATGTTGTCCAGGAGCTTTTTTTAAATTTTATTTTTAATATTTTGTTAAAAATCCCCACTCCCTACCTGCAGCCAGGTCATTAAATGATCTAATAAAAAAATATAAACATTAAATCACTGATCAATGGACAGGACTGAAAAAAAAACATCCAATCAATTCCTTTTAAATTGAGTATTTTCAAAATAAAGTTGCTCGACTGGTTTTTCACAAGTCTTCATTAAGATCTTTTCTTGAAAAGATGATGCAGAGATCAAAGCTTGGTTATACTCCTCTAACTGTTATTAATATTGTTGCTTTATGTTAAAACAACCAGTAATAAATTGACATACTGAGTAAATTAGGAGTTTTTCTCCATGCTTGCAGATATTCTATAGGCTTAAAAGGATGCATTGAATGGATTTTTCATATTGAATAAATACAGCTCATCGGGTAAAAGTCGGCCACCTGATCATTGTGATCGGTTTGACTAAATCCACATTTTAAGAATTTCCTCTCTCTTTCTTTCTGTCATTTATAACCCACATAGCAGTCACTCCATTATTTTGGCATCAGTTGTGAGGGAAACAAAGATTTTAAAGCTGTTAAAATCACTCTATAATACAATATTTAACACTGCCTAATTATTTTAGGCTTGGCAGCCATTTTCAAAAGCACCTCAATGGATGGGCCAATTTCCAGATGGGGGAAAAATCCTGTGAAGTTAACTTCCTTTAATATTCCTCTGTGCTGGTGCCAGTTTCACTTTTTAAAGCATTTACCAGAAGTGCAGATAAGAATTAATTTCCTCCATCCATCAGGGTGAGGTTATGAGCTGCCTACTTTGAGACAGCATCTTGCCTCAAGCTTAAAGAAAACTGGCTCTCAGACAGATATTCACAGGCATTTTGACAATTAAATAAATAAACAAATAAATAAATAAATAAATAAATGTGCAATATTGATGCTCAAACCATTTTTGAGCTTGTCCTGTCCAGAAAGTCTGTTCTTATGACCATGATATTGTAAATGTCATCGGTGCTGATGACACTTTTTTGCAGCACATTTTCACTTAAAGATAAGAGAATATGCAACATTTCACCAGGTTGTCCACACATAAAAGTTTAGTCAACTTCAAGGTTAAGTAAAAAAATAAAGTTGGCCTCAAAATTCAGGAAAACATTTGAACACATTGATCAAACTGATTAAACTGGTGACTTTTTCATTTTTATTGTTGCTTCAATTAAGAAAGAGTGAACATGGAAATGTGAAGGACAAAGAAAGGACGTGTTATGGAGTGTGGGTCCATAGAGATGAAAACTAAAAGGAGAACTTCTACTGGTAGCATTTACACCAATGTGGGGAGCTCTGATTCTCAAGGGTTTAGTAGGTTTGAGACGTTTTTCTGCTCCAAGCACCTACTTTCAACGAAATGGATTAAACATCTCATTAAGTTTTGCATAGTGACTCATTCATTTTAGTTAAGTGTGTGGAATCAAGGAATGATCTAGAGCTTGCAGGGCAATGGCCCTTGAGGATCGAGGTTACCACCCCTGATATACACCCATCGAGGGGCAACAAACTCTCAAATAGCTTAACTTTAAGCTTTAGTGTCTAAATTTAGTTCTAGAACACAATGATTTATCTTTGCATGGGCATTTCTATTTTTTTATATTAATTATGACACAGACAGAACTCAAGCAACAATACACTTTATACTTCATCACATAACAGATCAAAATCTTAAGCTATAACCCAGTAGTGCTCAACTGTCTGTGTTTGATCATAGGATGTGCACAAGAGCCAATGTCCCACAGGATTTAGATGTTTTCCTTACACAATGAATCTGGTGTTTGGACACAAAGACATCTAAAACCTGCAAAACGGAGGCACCACAGTCCCAAATACACACACAGCCTCAACTGACATCAAGATGCAATACAAATCATATGGCAGACACGATGTTCTGTGCAAAAACAAACACAAATATAATTGATTTAACCATAAAAAATAATTATTAATCTCTTGTTACGGATGTTCTCCCAGGACAGACTGTGGCTCAACTGTGGGTCACACCTGTGTTTTAAAGCTGGCGGCCCTTTTTAGCGAGTCATGGCTCATTTCCATAGTTTTACATACTTTACTATGTCTCACTCTACAGGTCAGAAAGAGAGTGAGGGTCTCCCTGGTAACTGAGCAGATGCTGTGAAGCAGACAGTGTGTTATCCCCATGCAACACACACACACACACACACACATACATAAATCCTCCTGTGTGTGATGCTCACTTTAGCCCTAGGGAAGATCAGTCAACCAAGGATGCTCCTGTGTTTCATGCACTGTTAAGCTGGCTAAGGGCTTTTTATGACTGACTCCTGCTAGTTTTGCCCATAAGAATATAACCCCGCAGGTTCACAGATATCTGAACGCTGTGGAAATGGAATACAAGCCGAGTCTTTATCACTAAAAAGAGCTGCAGCAAAACGCAATTCTTAACACAGATATGGTGCAATTATAAGAAAGGAAAATTATCTTAAAACAATATCAGCATTTTAGAGTCTGGATGTGCATCCCATTGAGAGTCTGTAGGGTGAAAACAAAAGTGATGAAAACAGCACATATCATTTTATTTTAAACTGGATGCTGCATTTATTGGAGCAGAAAGGCAAACATGCATTGCCCTGTCAACACAGTGAATCACCATGGTGACAGCTTGCCTTGTAGCAGTAAGGGTTTGGAAATGAACAAGTTCACATTGAGATTTCCATTATCTCATGCTTGATCACCTCTCAAATTGCACTATTTCGCCAAGACAAATCTGTTCCTTAATGCTTTGCAGGTTTTAGGTTGGATTGTTTCATTTAGGGTCGAACTGAAAAAGTCATTTTACGGGTTGTTTTCGTAAATTGTGATATTCAAAAATGAGCCATTACTTATTCTAATATGACACAAAGCTCATTCTGACCAAGGGCCCCATTTTTCCCAGCCTCGCTGAAGCAAGTCATATTTACATGTTAAAGAGCTATCCATCTACCAGCTCTATTTATGTCTTCAGTCTGCTTTCAGTATTTCAGCAGGCACTATTTAATACTATGTGTGCTGCTTAACCTCACTCTGCATTATGTTGTTGGATCTGAGAGACTTCTGGCAGAACACAATGATTTCATTAAACAAAATACTGAATTTTTAAATGGGTCAGTTTGTTTTGCTGCTTTCCGGAAGTCGTCCTATCAGTGCAAACAGGCAAATCCCTGAAATTAGCACTAAAAAAAGTATCGTCACTGACCTGCATCTGTCTGATATCATTTTTAAAGACGATGTTACCATGTCAGAGCCACAGCTTGACCCATTTTTGGAGAAGCTGTGAGATGAATGGTACATTTAAAATCCCATTACTTAACTTAAAGGAGAACTTCGCTTTTTTTTAACCTGGGGTCTGTTGTCATCTTTCCTTCCATACATGTGAGTGATGTAG
>JBAMHV010000025.1:9942265-9955622 GCA_037177535.1 Pseudomugil gertrudae
TCTACATCACTCACATGTATGGAAGGAAATATGACAACAGACCCCAGGTTAAAAAAAAGTGAAGTTCTCCTTTAAAGGGTAAAAGAGTGTTAATTTCCACAGCCTTCAAAAGATTTGCTCTGATATAGGGCAACAAGCAGAAAGGCATTACAGACCCACTGTGCTCCTATATGCCATTAGACTTGTTTGTATTGCATTATAGTTTCCATCTGATTTGAACGTACCCCAGTAATTGGGTTTTACAGTAATTAGAGGCAATTATTATATTCATGGCAACTTGAAAATTGCAAATTGATAAATTCTGATATTTGTCAGTTACCATTTTTTTATGGATTGCTTTTAGTGTCTTAAGATGAGAGACAAGCATCAAGCTGGGCACCACAGTAGAACATTAAGTCTTAAAAGACTTGGAGCGGAAGTTGGTAAAGAAAAAGAGATAGAGACAGGGAAGTAGAATGAAGAGCGTACGAGGTCCGATCAATATTCAAACTGCAAAATGAATCTGACTGGAGAGAGAACTTCTCATCAAATGGGAAAAGAAATTGGATATGAAAGATGACCTGCCATAAAATCCGATTTCCCACAATGCCATCTGTCAGACAGCGGCCGGGGAATAATGACAACAGCTAATGAAAGTTGAGCCCTGGTTCGGCTGTGGTTTAAATCAGCTCCTCCATGCAGCCGCCTCTATGTGCTGACTCAGTGCCCTGTCCTCTATCCAACCCAGCAGGATGCCACAAAACAAAAAGAGCAGAAAACCCCTTGACATTATCCGATTCTGATTTAAACACATACCGGATCAGGTAGTGATATCCAACCCTCTGGCTGAAGGTCAGGACGTGAAATCCTTGTGAACCTGTCAAAAATGATGGAATCCTCAGAAGAACTGATGCTTGGTGTTATGGGGGCTTGAATATATGCTTTTAAGTTCTCTCTTTGCCACTGTGTTGTCAAAAATGTGTTAAAGTCCTGTCAATAAAATAAATAGCCCTGCCTGTCACATCAGGATAGCCATTATGGTCATCCTGTACGACAACCTGGTGCTTTTAGTCACCAAAATTATCCAAGAAACACCGGAAATTTGTTAGTTTTGCTGATAGTTGTATTTTCTCTATGTAGAGTAACTAGTTGAGTTTGAAAAATATATTGCAAAGTAAGTTATACGTTAACTGCAGTAGACTGGTAGGTCTGCCAAGGCTTAATGCACACCTGACGTGCATTCTACACAAACACAGCTTAGCAGAAGTACTCATTTGTGGTTGGTCAGAGTGTGATCACATGTTTCCAGAGGTTTTAGTCTTGTCTCTGAATGCAAGGAAACAGAAATGTATGTACAAACATATGTATTTATGTCTTTGGCTGAATGAAGTGGCTGACATCATTGTCATAAAACAAACATACATGGTTAAAATAAAGTAAGCCGTCAAAAAGTCTCCGCCCTGTGGAGTTTACCAGCTGATACCAGCCCCACTGCCATCTGCAGACCCTACACTCTCCATCTGCATCAGCAACCTGGGCCAATGCTGGGCCCAACCTGATGCACATGCTGCACAATAATAAACCAGCCATATGATTGGTGGTTTCTGTTTTATCAATATAGTTCTTATAAATTACATTCAGGGTTTACCTTAAATAATGTTTCTGTTGCAGCAAATGTTGTGTTCTTTAATGGGGGTGTATTTAGACAGCATTACAAAGAAACAAACACGCACACATACACAAAGAAAAACTTATATGACACGTATCCTTTTCTTAGATTTATTTGATTTTACTTTTTTGTTTGCTCTGTAAGGGAGAAACTACATTAAAATGAAACTATACAAATAATTTAAAATGTTATTTAAAAACAATGCATAACTGTAAGGCTGCAAAGAGAAATGTGACATGTCTAAATAACCAGATCTCTACTTTTGTGATTGCTTCTTTGAAACTTGACATCATTATGCACATTGTTGAAAGAAAAAAAAAACAGAAGGAAAGAGCCAAAGCGAAGCTTTCACAAAGCTGTCGGGCTATGTGCTGGTTGTGCATGATAATTACATGGGTGTATACATCTTTTCTTTAAAAGACATTTAAAATATATATTACAAAAAATATAACTCACAACTTCTAGAGCGAAATAAATTCCATGAAGGCCAATTGCTAATATCACACAGATTTGATGACAGCTAATTTTATTCTTCTATGCTAATAAATTTGCCACAATCTCTTAACACTTACGTTTAAAGGTACACAATACTTACAAAATAATGCATTTATACATTTTCAATAATTTACGATAAGCTATAGGTCTATAAGACCAGCGAGAAACTAAAAAGGTCAACCTTTCCGCTTCTCCATATGATGTTTCTATTAGATGTAAGGAACAGCACTGTACCAGAGACGTGTTTGCTTTAATGTGCTATGTTTTCAATTCAGTGGATCCTGGAAAACTCTAGGCCTTGGGGGCTAAAACTGCATTGCATGTGTATGTCTTTTCAAAGCTGCGTATGTAAAGTTAATGGCCTCTTAAATAAACTGTCAATCGAGCCACCGCTTGGCTTGTTTTTTACCCACCCGACTGCACAATTCTTCTTTTTTTCTCATTTTTTCTTCTCAGCCATGAAATATGTTTCCCCACTCTGGAAAAGCTTCTATCTCTTACCTTCCGCTCACCCCTGCCATCCCTACTACATCCTCTGTCAAACAGTGGACTTAGTAATTGATCCCATTTGATCTTGTCGATTCCCATTTCAATCTACAAGCATCAGATGCAAGCAGGGAGGGACAGTTAGAAGTGACTGGAAAACCTCAGAAAGCAATGAAGCCATATTATTATAAATTGTAAGGCTATAAAGGTGACTGTCAGGAGACAGGGCTTCTTTTTTTTTTTACTGTCTCATTCAAATATATACATGCTGTTTAGTTGTCAGACTAAATCATGGTGCACAGTTTTCTCTGAGCCAAAAGAGGAATTAGAGATATTGAATCTGCATTTCTGCATTGAACTCAAAAAGTAGTCTATCTCTTGTTTGACCCAGTAGAAACTTTGGATCAGCAATGAAAGCTAACCATTAAAAGTGGCCTAAAAGACAAAATGTTAAATGTAGGTGTAGCAGAATGCTTGTTCTCTGTCTTGGTCCCATCAGGTAAAGACATTTTTAACAACAATGCCCCCGTCTCCGTCCTTTCTTTTTATCTGCAAGAATCTAAAAACGGTTTCCTTGTTAAATATTCATGCCGTCCTTTCAAGCTGGAAGGCTTTTTTTTCTCTCTCTCTTTATTTTAAGTACATAAGTGCCATATTGGTGCTCTGAACATGAAGTGCACGCTCTTCAGGAGATGTGTGGCCCAGGATTGAGCCGATAACAGCCGTGTCCATTACATGAAGGTAAAACACAGGGGTTAGTAACGTCTACTTATGTTTGTGCAGACGAGAGCATAGAAGGAGGAGGAGGGAGGTAAAGAGGGATAAAGAGGAGGAAGAACAACAAGGTGTGAGAGACTCTTAAGAGACCAGTCCTTGATAGAAGAGTTATATAATGCACACGTATGAAATCTTATTCATTTTTTACTTCTCTGTTTTATGTCCTTGCTCCAACCCACCTAGCAACTTCTTACTTTGAAAGCCTGAGTTTGCACGTCCTTGAGAGTAACCTGCTTGTAATGAGTGCTATGTAATCTTCTGTAGGACTTACTTTTAATTGACAAGAGAACCATCAAAGGCAACTTCATAGCTGGGACTAAGCGTAAATCGTGTTTTAATTAAGGAGGATATAAGGATTCCTTTCTTCCCTTGTTAAGGAAGACTTTCCCCAGTAGACTGACTTCAAATTCTACTGTAACTTTACTCCAAATTGCTTAACTGGCTGCTAATGGGAGTCTGCACTTGCCAAGAGGAGGCTGTGTTTTATGAAAATCTGTCTTTTAAGCAAAGCTCTGTCTTCTTTCAAGGGAGCAAAGTTACCTGCCCCCAAAATACATCCCTCTGTAGGGAAGCAGTTTTGCAAACCTGACAGAATAACAAAGGTATGGAGCATTGTGTCAGCAAATTGTTTGTGGCTCTGCTGTTTTATTCTTTTCTCAGAACCTTCATTTAAATAACTATGAAAATGAATTTTGCTGTGCTGTGTGAATGCAAAGCACATTTAACTACTTCATTATAAAAAGCAGTTTAAGAACTCATCTTGTTGGTTTTAAATATGTGCATATTTTCCGTTTTGGGACATTTTAGAAAAGGTTTTTATGCTCAAATGTTTAAGAGAAATAAATATTTTCCTGCAGCCCATTTAGTCCTTCTGCTCTCTTAAAAAACATCCTTTCAGCACATTTTTCTTTTCAGTTCCTGTTTAAAAAGCAACAGATACTGCCATATATATTAAAAAAAAGTCTAAAAATGTTGTTTTTCTCACTTTTAACACATTGAAAAGAGATATGAGACACACGCAGACACCCTTCCTCACATCTTGATAAAGTTTTTCATGAATGACAATATGGTCAACCTTAAAAATTATTAGAATTTACATTTTTTAGTTTAGTTTTTCAGCATTTAACCTTCTAGGCAGTGTTCCTCATTTGTTTCTCCCTTCTGAAAGATTTTGAACTTGAAAAAATGCCTATTGATCTAAACTTTAAACAAGAAGGTTTTTCAGAGCTAGGTTGTGATGCTTTTTTAATTCCTCCAAATCTTAATGACCGAGTGACATATTTTTACACTTTGAGGCCCCCCAAGCAAAACAGGGTTATCCAAGTTAGTTGTGATATGAGCTGTATGTGACCTACGAGCATCCCGCTTC
The DNA here is from genome assembly GCA_037177535.1 of Pseudomugil gertrudae. NCBI lineage: Eukaryota > Metazoa > Chordata > Actinopteri > Atheriniformes > Pseudomugilidae > Pseudomugil > Pseudomugil gertrudae. The sequence continues at coordinate 9,947,041 of JBAMHV010000025.1, forward strand.
CTGATCTCATTTCTGGTCCTAATTTTGTTTTTATGGGATGAACCCCTTTAAACCCCTTTAAAAACACTTAACTCTGCTCCATGGCTGCTGCTGTTCCTGTGGTTAGTGTGCTCCAATAACATCCAGAATTTGGATCATCTGCAACGTGGCATTGCTGAACAATGCAGCCTCTTTCTGTGGCTACTCAGCAGTTTTTTTTCCTTCACCCCATTTTTTCAACCAAACTCATGTTCAAGATGGCAAGCTACCTGATGACCACTGCATTGTGGTAGGACTATGTACTATTCCTTATTCTTTCTATCCTACGGACCCAAATAGGAGAAATTTTAACATTGGAGTAGAAATTCTTGAACATAAACTGAACTGTTGAACTGTTGTCATCGGACCACAGGACCTTTACTTTATATCTCAAAATATATTTATCCACATATTTATACCTATCTATATACATAATTCATTTATATTATGTAATTGTTGCATACCTGTTATTTATTTTGATAATAATAATATACTTTTTCTGAACTATACCTATGAAGTACTGTTTTTATTCATACACTTAGGTTCCGTAGTTGAACCTGCTTCTAGAAATCTTAAACATCTAGGGGCATAGTTAGAGCCCTGGGTCAGAGTGCGTTACATGTAGACCATAAAAAAGTTGTTTTCTTTTCCATTTCTGTCACCCATTAAAAAAAAACTGAACAACAGAAAAAGACTTTTAAAGTAGGTTGTTCTTCAAGATGCTGCATGTTAAAATACCGTCATTAGAATGAAATTGAGCAGGATCATTTGACTCTCAGCATCGGCGCATCCATTTTTATGAGCTGTTGAAATTTAGACACCAATGTAAAGATGGAAATCCAAAAACAGCATAAATTTGGGGCTTATTATTTACATGTGGAAGCTATGCCAGAGGAATTTGGTTTTATGGTCATGTTACTTTTCTTCATTCTTCTGCTTTTATTTTCTTGCTGTGTGGATATTTTGGCCCCAAACAAAAAGCTGTTGTAACTGCGTGACTTTTGACTTTGTTCTGCTGGTTCAGCTATTCCTACATAGTATCACAGGAATATGCACAGACAGAGAGGTTTTATGTCCATCAACGGCTGTTTTCAACACTCCACAGATTAAAATTTCCTGTCCCCTCTCGCATACAATTTTTATGACAAAGAACAACTGAAAACAGTCCAAATAGGTCAAGTTAGACTCAACCGAAACCCTGAAACCTTCCAAGTCTCAAGAAAAAAGAAACCTAAATCCTGTTTTTCAGTATAAAAAAAGCATAAATATTCTTATTGGATTTGTAATGAGTATTTATAAGTCACAGTCAAAAGTTAAAACAGGATAATTTAAAATGCACATAACAAATGTCCACTGGCTTCAGCCATTATCAGTATGCAAGTACTAAACACATCATTTAGATGTACAGGAAACAATGACCCAATAAAAGGCCAGGTAGAGAAATTAAACTTGCAAATCACTGAGTATCTGCCATTTTTACTAGCGGGTTACGTTTTAGCAATAAACACAACTCATAATAACTCATAATTGCTGTGTCCTCCTCAGCCTATAAAACTAATCAAAACTGAGATGGAGAATAGTGATGAGTAAAGCCTTACATCACTGCTTTTGGTCTGATTGGCCAAAAGGGAGCCTACCTAGCATCTGTGCGTATTCTAGGGAAATAGCAGATGCAATGACCTGCAAGTTATTTGATTAGAGCTCCCTGCAGACCATCATTCTGCTACACAGAGGAAGAGGATGGTGGAGGGAAAGCGGGAGACTGAGTAGTCGATCTATCACGGCCCTGGAAGGAATTGTTTGACATTTTTATGAAAAATGATACTCCTCTTCTGCTATGGGCAAAACAGTTTATGACAAGCTGCTCAGCAAAGGCTCACTTATTAACACATCATATTGTGTTAATCTAATAAGATAGCAGCACTTAATGGTTTAACGGGTGTTACGCACTGGACTGCTTCTTGGCTGGGACCATTGACATCCCACCATCGTCACTATAAATTTGCCCTGCCAAGAAATATTCTTGTTTCCTCTGTAGCTGCAAATGCAATGTGTCGCATTAGTTGGCAAACAGTCTCATCTTGTCGGGCCTTTTAGCCTCGAAAGCTGGCATCAAGTGCAAAGGCAAGTTTTATGAGTCACTGGGAGAAAACACTGAGTCACTGTTCATTTACATCTGTAGCAGCAGGGCCTCTGGTGATCACCAGGCAAATGACTGTCCCCTTTTTGACTCACAGTTTAGCAAGTCGACCGAGAGGCTGCGCACAAATTACCTACACTTAGATAAAGTGACTTCATGCTCACACTGACTTAGAGCACCCTTGCCACATTGAAAAAAAAAAACCCCACACATTTCACCAGCCCACCCAAGCACACATCACACGCAGTCGCTAATGAATAGCAGTGCTAATTAGCCCCCTTTTTCTCTCTCTTCTGCCTCCCACTCCCTCAACACAGGATCACAGAGTGTGGGTCGGTCTTTCTCATTGTGGAGGGCAGAATATTCACCAGAGAGCCCTTTACAGCCGAAATCACCAAGAAGCCGGTGAGCAGCTTGTCTGATTAGCGCTGATTACTCTCTAATTGGAGTTCTCCAAAACATGATGACCTCTGCTTTGTTTATTGATGGGATTAATCACAGTCTGGCAGAATTAAAAATCCCACCTGAATTGATTCTTTTCTCGTTACATTTCAAGACTGCATAGTTTGGCCCTTCTACCCCATTCTGACCTGGACTCTTTCTTCTTGGTGAGAGGCCAGCAAATGCTGGGTAGTGAACTTCTGAAATGTATATTTTGGTAAAACACTTGCACTTTGAGACAGAAAATATGGTTCTGATTTCACATTTTATCTGCAAAGATGCTATTAGTGTGACATTTTTATACAACTGGACAACTTTTCTTTCCTTCTTTTTAAAACTTCACAGCAACAACTCAGATTTTTCTTCATCAATCAAAACAGCATGTTTTCTTCAATCACTCATTTACTGGTTCTCAGTGGCAGTCACATGCTGAGTGACTGCAACAAGAAAGAAATAATTAGAAATACTGAGAATACTGCCGATGAGTTCACACTCACTCCTCCCATGTCTGCACCATCAAGTGAAGGACTTTGAAATGATGCAACAGGAGAAATCAGAAGCATAAAAAAACAATATGAATATAAAACAACAGCTGTTAAAGGTGACAACACAGACAATGGATGGCAGCATGTAGAAATAAACAAATTCCAAGTGACCACTTCGAACAGTAAGAGAAACGGATGACATGTCAAGAACCCTCAGATGTGGAGATATGTGAGATTCATACAGACAGTAAGATAGTGACAAAGACAACAGGGAACTCAAAAGACAAGAACATTACATATGTAGACAGGTACAAAGACACAGCTGCATGAAGATGGATCTGGTTTGACAGGCAGAAATCATCCAGTAAGTGAGAGAGACAGAACAGATGCTCAGGGATGGGCTTGCACTTGCAGTACTCGCAACCACGGAGTGTGTTGTCAGTGCAGAGAGGTTGATGGCAACATCACAAATCCCACTTAAGAGCCTGCTGTGGAGTGTTGGCCTATCCATGGGGACTTAAACAGGCAGCTGGTGCTGGGGTAGGGCTTGAACTGGGAGGAAATGACCAGGTTCCTGATATGCACTCTGACATCTGTCACCCTCTGAAATCTGGACGTTCTAACACTCATCCAATGATGTAAAACACTTCTAGTACACGTTTCCTGCAGCAATCTGCATGAAGTGACCCACATGCAACCTCTTCTGAAGATGTGAATGGATGGTCAACAATGATTTATGAGTACATATGCACTCTATCAATTGTGCAGGAGTTGCCACTGCTCTCTGACACAGTGGAGGACACTGACTGCCATTTGCAAGGCCACAGGAGGACTGCTGCTTAAAATTAAAGAAAGATGGGTTTAAGTATGCTGCTACTGTGCAGCCTGCAAGCTGGGGTCTACTTTCTGATTAAATGGATTGTGTGTGCACACAGAATAAATAGTATTATTATCTGTGGTTTGGGTTTAGGTTTTTGGGATGTTTCTCTCTGAAATTCTTTTTAGACGCTCCCAATTTAAAACAAAAATGTCTTTAAGCACATTAGTTACATTTTCTAATTTATTGCCCCCTTTTATCAGTCTCCTTATAAACCCCCTTCCATAAAATGCACAGTGCATACTGCATATTACATTTATGGCCAGCACATTGGTTGCAACTTTACAAACAGACTAATTTGTAGTCTGTGAGAACTTTTTTTTGTCAGTTTCTATTTCAGAAACTTGAAACTACACAAACAACATAAACAACAGCATAATTGCTGCTCTTATAAGAAAGCTTTATAAAGCTTTATAAAAGCTGTCAGATGTGCTTTGTACTTCAGCTCTAATACTTTTTAAACTGGAACTCTTGCTGGGTACTTTTCATACACATTGTGTGTGTGAACTCCTGCTTTCAATCCTGTCTGCCCATCAAATCAACATTATAACTGTCATCATGGCTATATCATAAATCATCATAAATATGAGGGTGTCCTTCTGCACCAGCCTATTGGCTCTGCAGTCCTCTCTCTCTCTTATAAGCACAAGTGGAAGCTCACTTCCAGCCTAAGATGCCGGTTGCAGTAGAAGCCAGCTACACAGCTCAGGTTTGATGTGGGACCACTGCAGTTTGACCTGTGATTTGTTTTCATTTTAAAATGTTCATTTTTAGTCACTAGTCCTGCACTCATAATGTTTGTGTTGTCTTGGCGTAATGAAAATGTCCCCTTTAAGTAGCTGCTCTTCCTCTGGTTATTAGAACTGACGTAATCAAGGTGCTACGATGTTCAGTGTGTTATCTAATAAAGAACAGCTGTTGTGTAATCAGCACTATTGTCATTTATGCTTCATTCACACATAAAACATGTCCTATAAGTGAGCAATATGTTATTTTTTTTAATGTTACTCTGAACAGCACATCCCATCTTCTTTTTAAATCTGACACAGGCCACTTTAACATTATTAAATCTGACATGACTTTTTCCCTCTGCCTGTATGCCATTGTCTAATTTCATCCTCCTTTTAGATAATAAGAAAGATGTTACGATTGTGTGCTGGAGAAGAAGGAACTAAGCAATATTGAATGTAAACAATGAACAATACTTTATCACAATTTTATGAGATTCACTCATAATGCAACTTACAACAATTATACATGCTAACACGCATAGCGTCCATGTTTATCCCTAAACACAGTGTGCTGTGTGTGTGTCTGTGAATGTGTGTCTATTCAGGGCTATAGATTGTTCATACTCAATCCTGACAATAAATTACCATACCAAACAAAATGGATGGGAATACAGAGTGAGAATGTTTTTCTCCACCTTCACATTGCAGATTAGATTTTTACTATCTGGTCAAATTTTAAGGAACAAAAACATTTGGTTAAGATTTAAAAAAGCATAAGTACTGAATGGGGATTAATATGCAATTATGAAACACAAAGTCATTTAGTGTGTTTAAAGACTCTACCCTCACAGATTCTTCTGACATTATTACTGATAATGTAATGAGAACCACATGAGGTTGATATTCAGTAAGACTTACAATGCAATAAGAAAAACATACCCCGTTTGAAGGCACCAGTTGATTAGGTGATATTTTTTCACCTTCAGATCTAGGACATCCCATATTACTAGGACTAACAACTGATAAAATCCAGAGTTCATAACATGTTAAGCAAATATGAGTCATCATTTATTGAGGCAAGTTTCTATCCACTCAAAAAGAATCAAATGGCTCAAACTAAAATTATGTGCTGGAAAATATCAGTCTTAGCTTCACATTTGGGCAAGGATGCAATTTTAATATAGTTTAAGATCAATAATAAATATGCACATTAGGTGAAAAAGTCTACAAGTCTCAGCTACTGTAGTTTCTCCATAAGTAACAGTAGACATAAAAACACTGACAAGATGCACCGATTAGATGCTGAAGTTGTGTGAATACAAAATCTAGATATGCTTCTGCTTTAAGGATTGGAAAGCCAAGCCAGCTAATTCCCCTTGCTGTCAGTTTATGCTAATTAACTTCTGGTCGTGTCCGGTTAGTATAACACTTAATACAGAGACTTGAAAGTGGTATTGATCCTCTTAGATAACCCTCAGCAAGGAAGCTAATTAGTTATATTTTCAAAGAATAAGAATATATCCTCTGAGCCATTTTCCTGTGTCATATGGATTTCAGTTTTCCTTACATCTTGAGAATGAGGCATACTGAGGTCATTTCAGATTTATTAGTATTTTCCATAGTGCTACTACTTAAATCTGAACATATCAATTTCATATTAAATGCAGTGCATATCTATTTGAACTGTTGAACAACAGCTGCTATTCTACATGGACAGAGTTAAACATATGAGAGTCAGCTGATATAAATACATGACTGGAAGCTTAATGGAACATGTCCCTGCTGCTTTCTAATCTGAGGACATTTTCCATTAGCCTAATTGCAAAATAGCAACATTCAAAATGCCACAGAATGCTTAATGGTTATGGGTCTTTGCTGCTAAAATATAAGTTCCCTCTTGATGCTCCAGTGTGCAACCCAAAACACTTAAGGATCCATTAAGGACATGAAGCACACACCAGATGGGTACAAGGCATACGATGCTAGGATCTAACATTTAGTGGTCCAACTGGCAAGATTAAACATGCAAGAATAAGTAGATGGACTGTGTCAAACAGAGTAAAAAAGCTTTTTGAATAGCCTCATGTGCAAACAGCCTTATGTCTCTCCATACTACCTGGGATGCTGGGCTAGAAAAGATCTCAAGTTGATAAAAGTGAAGCTGACGTTTTCAGAGGAGCAAACAGCGTGCTGTCATCCGAGCGCTATCAAAGATGCTTCCTCTGAATGGAAGAAAAGAGAGAAGAGATCCAAAACATTAAACAAGCCTGAACCAAATTGCTTCGTTTCTGCAGAAAACACAGGTGTTGTGAGGACACTGAAAAGGCTTCCAGTTACCTATATATTTATCATAAGAGATTTCTCTTTCATTTTCACTCCTCCTAAACTCCTCATCTGTAACTTTCTTTGGTATGATTCAGAAGACAGAAGAGTGAGGCTAAAATGGCCCACAGATCAAAATTTTATGTGTGGTGTCATAACCGAAGAGCCAAGCTACCAATAATTGCAGCAAAGAGTGATAATGGATCACAATTGGACTTTTACACTCTGTACCCTTTGATCAAAAAAGGCTGTGAAGTAGAGTTTAACTGCAGAAGTCAACACACACTCTTTGAATATTGCAGAGATGCACAAAGATTTCAATCTGGATTTTAACAAAGCAGCTCCATCCCTCTTTTCCTTTTCTGTTGCATACATTTGAAATGAAACCTAAACAAGAACGACACTGAAATATAAGTCGCCGTTGTACTCCCTGTCCAAATGGCACTGATATTTTAATACTGCAAACACTCCACAGCTCACTGAGCTCCCCCCTGACAGAACCGTGCTTACAAGCGGAATGCAAATGGCATAATTGGCTATGTAAAACTCTTGCTCTATTAAACGACGGGAGCATGGTGCCTGATAGCCTTCATCACCACTAAAGCTCTTCATTAATCTCCATCCACAAGGTCAAGGAGTTGCCCTGTACAAGACAAATGAATTACAGCCGCTATCAAGAAATGAACCTCGCGTGATTGACTGCACAGGCATCTGGTGGATTTTGTTGGAGGCTTTACCGTCTTGGTAAACTCCATATTTTTAAAGTTTGAAAAGAGGAAGATTGTTTCATTAGAAAGGCATCCTTAATTAAATAAATGTACTTTATAAAACAACATTTCATCTTCATGTTGTCTGCAGAATTCATATAAAAGGCTCCTATTGCTTCAAATCTTGAAGAAAATTCAGGGCATTAGTAAAGCTTTTATGTACACTCTGACCCTGAAAGAAGTCCTTTTTCAACCAAACTGGGCTTCCATTTAGAAGTAAAGGTTAGTCTCCAAGCAAGCATTTATTCTAGAGGGAAATATTGCACGCCCACACAAATAAATCAGAAAGCATTTAGGGCTGGTCTGCACTCATTCATAATCCCCTGAGGTACACTGTGCACCTACATTATCTTCTTCCTATGAGTATTTTAAACAGTGAACATAAAGCCTGCATTGATTACAGAGGAAATTTGTTCATATCCTCAGTGGTGCTTTAAACTCTGTGTTTCAGTGTGACACTGCAAGTGTGTACACATTACTAGACAATTTAGATGACTGAACAGTGGGCAAAATGAGTGCACTCCAACAACCAATTTCTGTGGTTAATCAACAGGTCTGGGTCAGGTGCAGGGAATTCTCGCCATTCAAACACACCAACTTATGAAAGCCTGTAATCATAAGTGATCTGATGGTATAGTATTTATTGAATACGCCTCTTTAAGAAAAAACCCTTCATCTCCTGATATAGATGCTTTGAGCTATTTAGAAAATAAGTCTTTAGAAAAAAATGGGAATGGAAATCTCATTTTGATAACAAATCAGCAAGGGGTTGGAAATGGGAAATATATGTATATATGTATA
>JBAMHV010000025.1:9961956-9976944 GCA_037177535.1 Pseudomugil gertrudae
GTTTCTTTAGTTTTTGATTTATTACCAGGTTTGCTAACTCCACTTAGCTTTTGTTGACATTTTTCACCTCAGTGACAGTTGGAGTGATGGAATTAATATGAACCTGAAAATACACCGTGTTCTGTGACTATAACCAAGAGGAGAAAAAAGGAGGATAAAAAAAGGAAATAAAATGCAAATAGTTTCAGAGCCCTCAAATCCTCATACCTCCCACTGTATAAAATTCACCAACAGGATTCTACGGTTGACATATGAGTCGATATTTAAATGAAGAAAACTTTTGTTTAGCAGAAATGCAGCAGAGCCTTTTGGCTGAACTCGTCTTTCCTCGACAACTGGCAGAAGTGCTATTCTACAGTAACGTGCCTCATTCAGAACAGAGTGAAAATGTCTTTTAATGAGACAATTTGAATGCAAATTCATAATACAAATATGTAAAGGGGTCTTCATATTGTTCTAAAATAAATAATGTAATAAAAAATAAATCAAAAGTGTTTATAAAGGAGACAAACAAACTTAAATTAAGAAAACATCTTTTAAAATGTAATGTAATGGGAAAGTGCTTGAAATGAGGAAAAATGTATAGAAGCTGCACTCACTTTCTGAATGTAATTATTGCTAAATCTTCACATTTACACAATAAATTCACAAAATAAAAATGTATAAGAAATAGTTTTTTTTATTATAAAAAACAATGTGCCATTTGAAAATGTATCTTTTTCCTAATGTTGTGTTTACACAACTTCACTATTCAAATAAACTCTGTTGTCTTTTCCCTTCATTGCTTTTAATAAAAAAAAGGAAAGTTACACATGAAACCCTGATTTCAGTTCACAAACACCAGAAATGTAACAAATCGATTATCAAACAAATCAACATCATTAACCAGTCTGCCCTCAGCTGTTTTCCATCCATCCGCCCATTCTCTACCGCTTCTCCCTTAACTGGGGTCGCGGGGGGGCTGCAGCCAATCCCAGCTGACATCGGGCGAGAGGCGGGGTACCCCCTGGACAGGTCACCTGTCCATCACATGACCAACACACATAGAAAAACAACCATGCACACACACACTCACACTCACTAGTCTCCAATCGGCTCCCTCAGCTGTTTTCTCATTTTAAAAACAGCCATCAGATACAGTCTCAGTTCACATCATCTCCTCTTAGCATCTTTTCTCCTCCAAGATTGCAGACGTTTCAATGAAACTAAGTGCTTAGTAACTAAGAGTTTCAGTAATAGACATCATTAAAAAGCTTTTTTCTGACTGGGGCTTTCAGGGTCTGAACTGCAGACTGGTGCAAACACAATAATGCTCACATAGGGCTCGGTTAATTTAAATTTACCACGCATTTAAGTATATATGGCTAAACCTGCATTAAATTAGGATTTCTTTTAACAATCATTATTATCCTTAAGTAACTGTGGACTGCAAGTGTGCAGGTACTGTAAATTCAGGCTTGCATTATTGCATTACACACCCGGATATAAACAGACAGACGGGAAAAGACTCTTATACTCATGCAAAAGAACACAGCATCTATCTGGGAGATAGAGACAGCTTTATTTGGCCATTGGCTCTGAGCACCAGAAGATAACACTGGAAATTGGAGCGTATAAAAGCTTTCCACAGGGAGCACCATCAGTGGGTTTGCTGGCAATTTTTACACACTGTGCGCACGCGCTTCCTCGTGTGTCCATGTCATGCAGATGGTTTGCACTTGTGTGTTCTGGTATAGGTGCACATAGACTTTTGAATGCATGTGTGTGGCTTGTGTCTAAGCGTGAGGGTGGAAGCATCTGGAGAAATGCCCCCCCACACACACACACATGCACGCACACACCCTTCCTCTCCATCTCTCTCCCTTCTTCTCAACTCTGCTGAGCAAACCTCCCTTTCCTTCCTTCTCATGGTTTGATTTGAAGCAGAACTCAATTCCTCGATTCCACACCCTGAGTGTTGTTGATAAGGGCCCGGTTTGCTGCAGTTGGACCCGAGAGAGGGCACAGTGTGCCCACAGAATGGCAGGAAATCGAATTCCTCAAGACAATGAGGTCCATTTGTTGAGTTAAGCCAGATGAAAGACCCATATTTAGCCAGGCAGTCTTTGAGCCACCATTTCCTGTTTGCTATTGTTGCCTAAGACTATAACAGTGTATTTAAGATGTTGGGTAAAAGTATTTGGCTCCATTAATTGGCACAGACTCCAGCTGGAGTGATAAGGTTTTAATAGACATACACATTTTTTTCCCCATTTTCATTCTTAATTTATGTATTTTTACTCATTTAGGTTATGAAGAAAATTACGATTTTATAGTTTTTGCTCTTATAATGTCCAACATGAATTTCTGAATTTAAAGAATCTAATGGAAAATAAACTGGTAATATATTGGAAGGTGGTAATTGATAACATTATCTGCTTAATGCAGCATAATGAGCATATATTTGATTCTGCACTCAGGTCTTCATGTGGACTCATTGGAGCAGGCAACCATTACTTCCAGTTACTCCTCATTAACTGTACTGTGTGTTCCATCGATTCCTGCAGTGGGGCAGTAAATGGGACAGACCTCAGCGCAAGATCTGCTCACAACATCCCCTTTTGACTGAAGAGTAACAGCTTACACAAATGGTAAAATTTCATATTGGGAGAGTACAGTAGATATCCCATTGTTGTTTAGTTTTCTCATGAAAACCATGAAAACCCTTCATTCTGGTGCCTCCTCCATTGCTTCATTCTCTAGAAAAGCAGCGACACGGTTGTGATTTGTGGCTTGTGTCACATTTGGCTTTATAGTGATTCTAAACATTAACTATTAAACAGATACATTACTTTTTAAACTTGATTACACTTCATTATAAAATAACTACATTTGGCCACAACATTAAACTTTATAAATTCAAAATAGTGTTTTTTTTTTACTTTAAGTCTTTTTTAAAAATGTGTTATAAATGTTTTTTTTTTCTTAAAAGGGCCTATATTTTGTAAAACTGACTTTTATGAGCTTTTAAACTTCTATTAGTGTTAATTGTACCTTAAAACAATCCCCGAAGTAGTTTTATTTTTCGTCCATGTGTTTTGTAGTTTTATTTCTTTGGAAAAAAAGGGTGTGGCTCAGACAAAGCAAGAGCCTACCCCACTGTGCCGTGTCGGAGTTGTAGAGATTCCCCTCTACCTGAAAACTTTAGTGTTCCACCTCCCCCACATCACGGGGTAGGCGTAGGAGACGCGCTCTGTCTGAGGTGACATCACAGGTTGGATGGGGAAATGTGTGGGCTTCTCTGGCTGCTCAGTGCCTGGCGAGGCAGATGAGCGAGAGGAGTTGGGAGCAAGCCATAGTAAGCCGTTCCCAGTTCTGGGTAAGAGACCTTGCAGCAAGAAATGAGTTGAGTTTTATGGCAAAAGTATAGTATGGTGTATGTTGCACAATGCATATTAACACAAATGTGCACAGGATACACTGAAATGGCAAAAACAGCATAATATAGGACCTTTACTATAGGAATGTATCATTAGGTGACATTGAAATGGAATATTTCAGATTTTCACCAATATAAATAATGGAGTAATTCAACCACATAGTCCAATGTTGGATTCCTACAAGATGCAGTGAGGTCTTATCTTCCCCCTCAACACACACACACACACACACACGTAGCCTTCAAGTACGCACTACAACGGTTTTGTGGGGATGGATAAGTCCCAGGTGGATTTATGACTGCTGCAAAGTGTCATCAGTTTACAGCTGCTTGCTCAACACCAGACAAAAAAAACAAGCAAACAAACTAAAAACAACAACAACAACAAAACCAGAGCTTTCACTACTGGAATACAGTGTTAAAAAGTGTGTGTTGCTGCAATATTTCATGCTAATGAAGTACAAATTCAAGAAATATCCAAACACAAAACACATGTTTTTTGTTTTTATGCCCATACAGGAGTATATTTTGGACACTTTTGAATAACAGTTAATACCCATGTACCTTATCAGATCTGAGTTCAGAAAAAAAGAATAAAACTTAAACAGAAAACATATTCCTAGGAAAAATACTTATTTAAAGGATATAAAACTTAATAAAAAGTAACAGTTTTACTTCTCATTCTTTTCAGTGAGGTCAGGTTAGAAGGACTACATGAATACTGAAGTATCTAAGAACTGCAGAAAACTATAATTATTCCATTTAATGGCCCCTAAACCTGCCTCCATCCATAGAGGCTTCTAAATGCATCGCTGCCACTTCCTTCTGACACGTTCTCCGTGCCTCACTGACAGCTTCCTGCAGAGCCATGGAAAGAGAGAAAAAGGAGACACATGAGACAGCGTCTTCACATGAAAGAAACTTGGAAGCAGAGACAATCAGGAAATGCTCTTGTTCCATACTTCATGTGATTCATGGTGCCACTTTCCTTCCTCTTTCTCTTTGAGCCTTTGCAGTTTATGTGTTGCACTGTGTGCTTTGAAATGAAATGGAGGGAGGTGAGGAGGAGCAAACAGAGACTTGATGACTTATGTGCTTTTGGCAGAGCCAATAGGAGGAAAGGTTGCAGTTTTATTGGCATTGATTGGAGCATTATACTATGCATTGTTGCAAGATTATTACATTAACTGTTGTGGTTTAATCACATTAGCAATGTGAGAGAAGAGGAGAGAGTATGTCATATACTTGCAGATACACACATCATAGCCCCAGCTTTCTGCTCACTTGGTTCATCTGGCAGGCAGCCAGGGACTGAGAGGAACGGTGGGAAGTTTGCTGACTTCACTGACAAATGGACTTTTATTTTCTGTGGAGTGATGATTTATGTTGTTTCTCTGTTCTCAATGACTGTGGAGATCCACACCACCGGAGTGCCTCGGATTCTAGTTTCAACCTATTGTTTGGAGTATTTCAAAGTAGCACATCTTTCCCTTTTGAAATAATGAAAAAAATATATCATTTCAAAATATAATTTCTGTGAACTCAAACTTTTCCTTTCAAAGTTCTCCTGATACATGACCCCTTTAAAGGAAATGTCTGACAAGACATGCAACCCAGTCTATAATGTTATAGACTGCCATACTGTAGCTCTAACCACATTTATGCACAATATTTTCCAATCAAAACATCCTGGCACTTCTCTCATCATGACACTTAGTCATTTTCTGAGAGTAATGTGCGGTTTATTGAGCAACTATTTTCAATACAGCCTCGTGGCAGTTTATGAAGTTGTCAAGTAATGCAATTTGTTGAGTCACATCCTCAGTTATAACACTTTTTTTGTGTGTCTTTATGGACATAAAAATAACTTCAAATAGGAAAAACAGCAGTGTCATTAAATTTAATGAGTCTGCCATAAAAGCAGTAATTACTTGGTTTACCAGACTAAAAATTCCATACTCAGACGGGATGTTCAGATGAGAATGCAGGAAACTGCATCATCCTATCTGATTCAATTATTTCACTGCTTTTCTTTTACCTGCTTCTTTTTGTTATATTCACATTTAAGTGGCGGTTTTAATACCTAATTCACATGGTTACTTTTCAGTGCTGGAAACGTATCTTTTCTGGCTTTCATCAAACAAGAATAACTCAGAGCGCCGTTTTTATAGTGTAACTTGATTCTATTTCTTATTTTTTCTTATTGTAAAATATTTTTTTTAAAAAGGATAATAAGGGGAACAATGAATGCCGTGTTGTCTGATTCACTTTCACTCATGTTGAGTCTTTCAACATGATTATGCCACATTTAATCATGCTCAGAAGCAGACATTTTTAACTCAGAAGCAAATATTTCTTAATTGTTCAACTTGAAGATAAATTAGTTCAAATGACTCCACAGTAATTTTTCCAGTATATTATAGGTTTTATACCAAATTAAAGATTTTATTTCAGCTTGGGAAGTCAGAATTTCTGCAAGCATTAGTCAGAATGATTGACTAGTAGTTGCAGAATTGTATTCTTGCCAACTATCCTCTAATTTGTGAAAAGCAAAAAATGTCTGGGAACATTGAAAGTACAGTAACATACTGTTCAAATGTGTTTCCTCCAATCTCTGGTATTTCCCACCAAACTGTTTTTTATCCTTTTTTTTTGACATTCTACTTATAATTTGGCAGATATCTACACGTTAACCTTACAAAAGGCTGATTTGCCATCTGTTTTACATCCCATCTCTTCTTTGAGCTTTCTCCAGGCTGTAAAAACCGATCTGGTGAGCTTTTTTTCTGAGCTCTTGGTCCGCTACTTTCTATTTTACTTTTCCTTAATTACTCTCATATTGACTTCATGGATTTCTTAACAAAATACATTGACCTACCATCCAATTGCTGGTGTGTCTCCTTCAATGTGGGATCCATGAAGGTTCTTCATTTTTTTTATCCCCACAACTGGGTTTTTTAGGAGTTTTTCCTTACTGAGAAAAGGGTCTAAGGACCGGGATGTCCTGGGTCTGCCTAGTTTAGTGTCGTCATTACTGTGTTTATTGTGTGTTATGTCTGCTGTTGTGTGATTTAACTGTGTGTGAAGCCATTTGAGACGACTTTGTTGTGATACTGGGCTGTATAAATAAAATTGAATTGAATTGAATTGAACTGATGAGGTACTGTGAAGCAAAATACAGCTGCCACATGATGCTATACAGGCAAGGTGCTGCTTCTCAGACACTGCAGGGCAACAATAGTTCTGTGAATGTACATAAAGAATGAAAAAAGCACAGTTTCACCGTTAGAAACAGATGTAGTATTGCTTTCTAAGCAGTATTTCTTCTCAAATGCAGTAACAAAGTATGAAAATAAAATATAAAGATACACCGTTATGTTTTCTGAACTTTTACTAATAAGCATTGAAAAGATTTTGAATTTAGAAACAACGTAATATTCTACCCTGGGAAATAGGTTGAGTGGGGACATGTCAGGCCGAAGTGAATAACGGTTTTAGCTGGATTGCCTTTTTTCGCTTCATTGCCCAATGACCTGTTTTACACAAGGACCCTCAGTTTGAAGAGACAAATTGTGCCTAGTCAGTATCTATAAAAAAAAATTATGTTCCTGAGAGTCCAGCTCAGGCTGCTCCAGAGGTTAATTGACCCCAGGCAGTCTACCTCTCTTCACCCATGTCAGGGGGCCATTCGGTGGCAAAGCCGGCCTCTCTTTGAGTCTGTGCTCTTCTTATTCCCTCCCGAACCAGAGGCTTTTAACCATCCTCCTTTTCCCCCTTTACATGTCTGTTTCACCACATTCTCATTGCTGTATTTCTCTAAGTTTATTTGTGTTACTGACCACCTGTTCACCAAGGGCTCATGTGCCTCCGAGCTGCCCTCATTAGTACCCGAGTGAATACAGATGCACTGATGAATCTGTTGCTATTTTGATCATATCCAAACCACAGTAGGAGTCAATTAACATTTGTATACATAGAATGGAAATCTGATTAAACCTGTTTCCAAGAAAGGTGGTGAATCCTCCAATAAGCTCTAGCATATTCAAAACACCCAACAGCAAAATAAAAACTCATTTTGCCAGATAGATTAACCTTACACACCACAAATGGAAAAACCCTTCACAGGTTCAGAAAGCATCACCATGTCCACAATTGCACAACCCGCTAGTTTACACTTTCACACATACCAGCAGGACCCTTCGTTTTCTTTCAGCAGTTTGAGAATTTCAAAAAGCCTCATTCTCTGCTGTGATAATTACCCATGCTGCTCTCTGATGGCACATTTGCATAATCATCATCACCCATTCACAGAGGACACACAATGGATTATAATGAGGCAACAGAGAAACAAGGAGTATTTCAGGGAGCCATTGAGGACTCGCACTGAGAGGGAAGTCATTGTCGCCTGATGTCAAACATGGAACGCCACAAAACAGGAACGGAGAGATGTAGTGATCATCTGTAGAGAGGTATGGAAATGACAAAAACGTCTTGGCCAATGCATCCTCGAGTGTTCATGTGCTATAATGAGATTGCAGAGAGGCTGTATTTATGAAGTTTACACAGAGCCAAGGGAGAGAGAGAAATGACAAAAACCCCTTATCCTTAACAAACCTGGTTTTTGCAACACTCACAGTAGGTAGGCGCAGCAGGCGCTGTCAGCTGTACCTGTCTTTAAATCCACATTTCTTTATTTCTTTGTTATTCATGCTATTACTTCAGTTCTAAGATGGAAGAACAGACATTTGGTAAACTTAGTTTATCTTAAAAATATACATTAGAACACAATCAGCTTAGGATAATACCTAAATAATTACAGCTTACCACATACTCAATGAAGTTTTGACCTACATTGCAGATGCTTTCTTTAATTTAGTAAAGGATAGCAGCATTGCACACCCTTTTTTCCAAGCATAGAACATCCTAGAAATGAAGCACAATGCAAACAAAACACTGCCAATGAGTTGTTCATATGAACAGGAGAGATGGAAGCATTTCTACAAAGAAGATGCTCTTCCTCCTCTAACAGCTGTGTTCAGGGGCACAGGTGTGTTTTGATCTCTCCTGAGGCTTCTGGATCTTATATAGCCTTTTAATGAAAGGTTCAGCACAGCAGCTTTTTAGTGCAGTCGTGGCTGGATTAAGCTCTGAGGGTGCCCAGGGGCAAAAGGAAGTGTTGTTGGATCCCTTTTTACCCTGACAGTATATATGCCAGTTTTATCCTTTTCCTGAGGCAACTGGAGACTAACCTGAACAAGTAGAGTTGGATCAGATTCAAGCAACAGAAATTACATTGCAGCCATTTTAACTTTTTCTGAAACCTTTGCTAAGTAGAAACAAAGAAATAGTGAAGCTCCTACTATTTATTTTCTTATAGACCTTTTACACAGCTAACAATTGGTTGATTGTTAAATTAAATGTCATATAAACTGATAGAAAACTTTCATTTTTGTTTTGTTTGAACTATTTGGCTGAGAAAAATAGACTAACATCATCTTTGTTGACATTCTTCTTGTACATTTTCAATCAATCAAAGGGATAGAGCAGCTTCTTGCTTTGCCTGGTTGATAATGGTCTACCTGATACTGTATCATTTGATTATAGATTAGACAAACTAAATCTAGGTTTGTTTTTCTAAAACTGTCTTTGTGAAGGTGGACTAAGGTTATTTAAATCCTTACAAAAAACAAGAAAGCTAGTTTTTGGTTGATGATACACTTTTACTATGAGGTATACGTTTAAGCTTTGTGCTTCAGTAAAAATTAAACGAGTCAATGTAGCTGGTAGACCACATAAATATCCATAAACCTTCTACACTCTTATTCTGGGATTCTATTCTGTTTTGAGTTTCTCTGTTGATTGAATGATCACATTTTCCTACAATAATAAGTAAAACAACACATATGTGTTCTTACACACATTTAATGTGTCATTTTTAATGTGTTTTTAATGTCAAAGGCATCATTCGTGTGTGGAAACCGGCTTAGCGCCTCCTCCTCATACTGGTTTCCAGTCTGGTCACAAGACAAACAAGTGTTCGTTTGAAGTCTGGATTCACAGTAGGTCATTTCAACCTTTCCACCTCCAAATTCTGAAGGAACCAGGGAAGGAATAAATGGGATTGTTTCTGGCTGCAGAATCAATTAGGTACCAAGCAAATCTTACTGTGACTGACACAAACCACACTTTAATCTCAAAACAACAGTGACCGCAAGCAGGAGAATATTACAGAGGATTTGGACACATTTGTAGGAGCTGTATCGCTCTGTATCAGAGTAACAATCACAAAGCTACATTTAAAATGAACTGACAAAGTCCTCTGATCATTAAAGAAAAACAATAATTACATGAAGTATTCAGTAAATTATTATTACCATAAAAGACATGACCAACAATCCACAGCTTCCAGCTTCACAATGGAGATGCTATAACGAAGAAGTTTTCTTCCTAACAGCTGTGTGCGAGGGCACAGGTGTGTGTGAGTTTTTTTCACCTCTCTTGAGGATACTGTATCTCATACAGCCTTTTAATGAAAGGTCAACTACTGGAAGAGTCATACAGGATAATGAATGCCAATTATTCCACAGTGGTGAATTTGCAAAAGGCGTGAAACACTGAGCTATAGCAGACTGAGCCTGTTAGATGAGCAATGAGTGACCACTGCAAAGTTTACTTAAACAAGCTATCATATACATATAAACTGTATTGTAATGCTCCAAATTTCTACATAAAATAGTCTCATCAAAAGTAAGAGTCAGTCAATGTGTCAGGTTTGTGCTGAAATGTCTCTTTCTGGATGCACTCTGTGAAAAATGTCAACACATATCAAAATTAAAAAAAAGAGAGATTAATGAGGACAAAATATATCAAGCCAGTTTTACAAGTTCTGTTTGATGATACTAAAATAATGTAGCAATTAAAAGCATTTTAAAAAAGGTAGATACGACATCGAGCATGGTAAGAGGTGTCAAACATGAAAGTACTGAATGGTGACGCAGTTAAAATGTGTGAGACAGGTATTTTTTAAAGCCAACAAATGAGTGCAGAAGTGATTGCTCAAGGTAAAGACAGAGATGAGGAGTGTTGTAATTACCCTGGAATGTCACATTATCAGCCATTTTCCCATAATAATGTCAAACCACCAGTCAGAGTGATCTTTAAATGTCATTTGAAGAGGGAAAATTAGACGTTATGAAAAATTCTAAACATGCTCTGTGGGCAGTGAAATGTCCTCTTTATAAAATGACTTTGTAGCCTTTGAGCATCAAATAATCTCAGTCCCATCTGAAAACAAGGATCCAAATGATGCTGAGAGGATATGCAGGATTCCAGTTAAAATGGTAAATGGTCTTGTACTTGTAGCGTCTTTCTACACATTAGTGCACTCAAAGCCCTTTGACACTAGTTCACCCATGCGCTCACAGATAGACTCACACATTCACACACTGGTGACACAGCACCGATAGCACCTGGGGGTTCAGTGTCTTGCTCAAGGACACTTCGATATATGAATTGGAGCCAGGATTTGAACCACTAACTTGCTAAATTAAGATGACCCGCGCTACTACTCAAGAATATGCACACACCGTGAAAGGATAATGGAGAAGCAGACTGGGCCAACTATAACTTTTACCTTCTTTTTGGTGGACCTTTTCAGACTTGTCATTGTAAAAAAGAAAAAAAACTGTATTTTTCTATTCTTCTTTGTGTAATTCTCTTTAAATACAACTTAAATTAGCAGCGGAACATGACTCACTAAAGTGTTTACACTCACATAACATTTCATCCATCCATTTTCTACTGGAGCCAGTCCCAGCTCACAACGGGTGAAAGGCGGGCAGGACAGCATAACATTTCAGAGTGTTCTTAATGAAAAAAGAGTGATTGGTTGTACATGTGGACAGGCTGCACGGCACTGTAAACCATCACATTAGTTGGTCAGGGTTATAAAAAATATTGCAGATTAGGCAAAAACACATTGTTTTTACTTTCAAAAGACCTGTTCCTCTCCTGAATGTCATTTAACCATTTTCTTATTACGGGTTAATGATACTCACTTCCATACTGTGCTTAAATACTAACACAGCTTCCTTTGTGTTAGAAAGTATTTCAATAAAAATCTGAATTAACCTTAAAATGCACTCTTTGTATGACCAAACATGACTTAGTTGATGCATATTCCCTCATGATCACTACAGATGGCATTATCTTCATATATAATTTCAGGTCACGTCTATCAGCTTCAGTAAAACAACCCATGATGTTACTTTTTGAGGAACTGAACAATCTTTTTAGATCACCATTGTAAATTAAAAAGCTGAATTATAAACTAAACCCATTCAATCAATAGCATCATTTCCCTTTGTGTAGTACAACTAGTTTTTATCAAAATATACATGAACCCAGCAAAAACAAACCAAAAAATCCTTAAAAAAGCATAATAAAAATTAAACCTATTTACATATTATTGAATAGAGATTATATAGTCCTGGACATTATACCCCTGAAAACAGTTTTTCTCTGGCTTGAGGGGGCACATGCTGTTCTGGTTTAAACATTGATGTTCAGCTAACGACTACGCACTATGAATCAATAATTCAAGTAAAGTCAAGAGATGGAGAATTCATGCTGAGTTTGTTGTATCTAAACAGTAGCCTTACAGGTCTAACAAACTGAAACCTGCTCTTGAACAAACCAGGAGTTGTGAAGCGAATGTTCATGTCTGCCTTTGACTTGATGAATTCACATAGCGTGAAGCTGCATGCCCTTCAACTGACGGATGCAAGTTCGTTTATGCAAACAACAAGCAAATTATGCATTCAGCCATCAAACTGGATGTGAACATCTGCCTGCTGTGTCCTGCTGTCTTATCCAGGGATGCTTACCGAACAGTTAACTTTCTGGGCAAACCTCAAAGAGTTCCTTCTCTGAGCTGTTTCCACTGAAAAAGCATCCTGCATGCCTGTTGGTGCTTTACCATCTATTTCCTTATCCCCAGCGGTATTCCTCATTTCACAAAACTCCCAAACGAAGGGACTTGTCATCTTGTACTCCTCCTCTGTCATGTTTTCCTCCCTCTCCTCCTCTTCTCCTTGTAACTTTCATTTGATTTCATCTTTCCCAGAGCCTGTCCGTGTGACGGCACTGCCTCTTTCTCTGGATGCTGTATAGGCCTGACAAGGAGAGTGGATGCGAAAAATGCACAGAAGGACCTGATTACGCACTATGAGATAAGCAAAGATGGGGGGGAAAGTGAAAAAACAGGAGAAAGAACAAGGAAAAGTGAAGTAGAGGAAATGACATGCATGGAATTAGCAAGTTGGAAATGCTGGAAGTTACAAGCATTAAAGTAGAGATAAAAAGAATAAAATGGGAAAGGGGGAAGTTAGTCAGAGATGATGTGGGGGGGGTATGGTAAGATGGGGTGAAAAGATGACTGATTAAGAAAATGAGAAGAAAAAAAAGAGTGTTGAGAGCATGCAGTCAGGGCTGTGGGGAGATGAAACATCCTCAGGCAATATTTCTCTGCTGTCTTACGGTAAAAAGAATGAAACTCGGCTTTTATGCAGTAAACTTTGCTGCTTTGCTGAAAGGGCTTAGCAGTGAATGCAGCACAACACGAATGACGAGGAATACAAATCCTAACTGTCCTTTGAGTGCAAAAAATGGAGATCATGCCAGGGCATCAGGCCGTTACTCGGGATGTGATCTTATCAACACAGGCATCTCAGCAGCCATTGAGGAAATTCAGAGGTTGAGAGAAACTTGAACCTGCTAACACCACACAATTATTCATTATAGAATAGTCACCCTTGATAATCCAGCTCCTTAATTTTCTCTTTTACATATTTTCCAAAAAGAACAGATCGTTGATAATTGACTTGCCGGTCTGAAGGCCATGGTTCTCATGATTTGAATATCTCCAGTTCAAGAGTAATGAAGCTTGATATGGAGCGATGCGGCCTAAGCAGCTAAGTAGATCTTATAATGAGCTGTCATAGTGACACAAGAGCTGATCAAGAAGGCTTTCCATTCATTTACACCTAGCTTGTAGAAACTAAAAAGCTTTTGGTTGAGCTGCTAGCATATGTGGGCCTATATTCACCTTCCTACAGGAATCTCAATCATGCTTGTTCTCTACACTGCTCTAAAAGCAATGAATTTTTTAAAAGCACATGGTTCATCAGGGCATTATGAAGCACGTCTTTGGACTGATTCATTTTAATGATGTTTTATCGTATTTATTGCTTTATTTTTTCACTTCAGGCTTATATATCCTTGACATGTACATATATTCACCTATTTTCTCATGTGTTATGGATAAATGGAAGTATGTATGGCTGAGAAGTTATAAATTAATTGCCCCTAGAGGATAAATAAAGTTTTCTGATTCTGACTGCTGGAACCTTTTCATAGTATCCAAAGATATTGATGGGAGTTGTTGTTTTTTAATGTCTCTGCCTCTGTAGATGGGGCTGATTGTAACCAATATGACTGTGTTCCTACTACAGTCCCCACCACCCCCAACGAGTTCTGAGAACCATCTGATCAAATTACACCTTAGGAGGATGTCAGTTAGTTAGTTAGTTAGTTAGTTAGTTAGTTAGTTAGTTGTCCCTTATGAGAAATTTGTTTTCACAGAAAAACTGTAAAGTTATATTGTGTTTTTGACAATTTACAGACACATACAACAACAACAACAATGACAAAAGCAGCAGGTCCTGATACTGTGTGTTCATGTGTGGTTCAGTGCAGTTATAGCTGAGGGGATGAAACTGGTTTTGAAGCTCTATTGAATCTCAAAGTTCTGTATCTGCGTCCAGATGGTAGTAATGTGAAATACTGATGAAGTGTGTTAGTGTGATCCTGTAATATTGTGTTTGTGGTGCGTGTGATGGCTTTAGAGTTTAACCGAGTGAGGTTAGGGGTTTGAAGGTCAATAATCTTAGAGGCAATATTGGTTGTTTTGGTGAGTATGGGCCAATTTTTGATTGTCAGAATATTATAAAAACATGTAGAGCAGTATGTCAGAATGGGCTGAATACTTGTATTCAGCAGGAGGAGATGAGGTGAAACATTTAGTCCTTTTAGTTTACGGATGGCTGATAGTCTCTGGTTGCTCCTCTTCTGAATGTCCTGTGTTTGTTGAGTGAAGCTGAATTTATTGTCTATTGTCAGTCTGATGTATTTTAAATGGTCCACAGCTTCTATTTCAGTGTTTTCAATGATAGGTGGATGCTGAGGTGTAGAAGCTCCAAAGAGCATTTCCTTTGTTTTGTTAAGATTTAGTTGGAGACGGTATTGTTTGCACAACAGGGTGAACTGCAAGATTGAGTTTTGATATTCCTGAAGTGAGTGGTTGCTGTGAGAAGGCCCAGGAGTGCAGTGTCATCTGCATATTTAAGGTATGTTACAGTGGGTGTCATTTGTAAATAAGATGTAGAGAAAAGGGCTCTACACCCATTCCTGAGGAGCTCCAGTGTTGGTGGAACCCAGAAGCTGGGGGAAGTATGGTGCACTGAGCCTCTGTCCTCTGCTCTCATCTACTGTTCCTCTTCTATTCATTTAAT
>JBAMHV010000025.1:9984024-10042652 GCA_037177535.1 Pseudomugil gertrudae
CCACTCATGCCACTGGACTACTGTAACAACGCAATTTCCCTTCGAGGATAAATAAAGTTGTCTGTCTGTCTGTCTGTCTACCTCATATTTTTGTATAAAAATTGAAAAATGAATAAACCAATGAAATGAAACATTTTCCGTTATTTCCAAAAGAACAAAAAGCAATCTGCATATTAAAGCATGATTCCAGAAACTCACTGAGGGTCATCATTTGAGACGAATCTTATTGTCATCCATCACTTGAATATAATTAAGCATGAGTTTCCTCTCAGACATCCTTAAAGGGCACTAGACTTAATTTACAGGAATGACACTTCAGTCAGGATTCTGCATCAAACTGACCTGAAGTATGAGGATGACTGTTTGAATGATGCTCTGGAACAATCTGAGCAAGCATGACACAAACTGTCCGTTAGATCACAATCCATCCTGAAAAACCCAAGGTTTTATTTTTCCTTGATAATGCAATGAAAAAAACTGGAAATTAGCAGAAAAAATACCAAGTTTGAATATAGCCAAACTATTAACTTCACTTAAAGAAACAAAATGGAAACAACTGGGTAAAGCTGTGGAAAAAGCAGACAATGCAGAATGTCTCCATAAGGGAAGGGGTATAAAGTGTAGGGGACACACTGAAGTTAAGGACAACTGGACAGAAAGTAAGTTGTCTCCAGAGTTTTCTGGACTGATGTAATGCTGTAGCGAGCCTAAACCTGTCTTGTTAATCTCTTTTATTATTCCAAGTAGCACCCACAAGGTCTTGACGGCACTCACGCTTTAGTGGGGTGATTAAAGTAGAAGGGAAATCAGAGCTGGGAGTGGAATCAAGGCAACTGTTGTGTCCCAGACTTGCTTCAGTAACCAGAGAATATTGATAAATGATGCCTGTTGCAGTGATATTGGATTGTCATATTATCCATTTCTCATGCTGACTGAAATAAGGTACAGATATATATAAACAAAGATGGTTCAAGTTGTAACGTCCAAAACATTCAGGATGATGATTAAACTAAAATTTGATTAAGAACTATAGAAGGTAGCGGACAATATTATTGAACCATCATTTTGCATGTGGAAATGTGTTGGGAAAAATATCTTGAACTATCAAATGCTCGGGGAAATCAAATAAGACAGTTAGCATGTAGCCATGGGGATGTTTTTGTAAAAGTTAGAGGCCACAAATCTAAGTTTTCAAGCTTGAAAACGACTTATTGGGGAGGCTGATGAAAAAAGAAAAGGACTATCAGTTTGTGAGGAAAATGAATAAAGATTGAACAAGGTCATGTGGTTGACGACTCCAAATTTAGCTTGAATGTGATGGGTGCAGTGAGGTTAAGAAGAAAAGAAAAAAGATAAAATGCTGCACTCATGGCTATCACCTACAGTAGAAGCATGTGGAGACATCATTATGACCAGAGTTTGATACAGCTGGTCAGGTCTGGATTCAAAAACGTAAAGTGCCCAGAAATGAGATTAGCTAAATTCTACCTTTTTCCATCAGGGGAGTGCTTTTCCTCCCAGATGGCACATTTTCCACGATAACAAAAAATATGTTCACAAAGCATGATATTTCTCACACATGGATGGGTTCCAGGCTTTAACCTGCACTGCAAATCTTTGAGCTGAAGCAGTTAAAGCAAATATTAAAACTGTTCCTCTGGATAAGCTTAATAAGGTAATGCAGTGTAAGGAAAATTTGTGTTTGAATGACAGAGGCCACTCTTCCAATGTCAAAGTTGGCAGAAAAGTGTGTTTCCTAAGACATTCCCCATGTTGTTCACTTACACATTGTCCAATAGGAGTGGGTCTCCAAGCCGAAGTAGCCCAAGGGAAGATATATACATCCTGAGGCAGGATCTGTTGAGAGATATGCACTTTAAGTAACACTGTTATGCATACAGAGGTTTCTTTACAAGCTACTCCTTCTGTTCTGTTTTTAAATGATAATTTTTCTGCTATTTCCTCAGAGACGGTCCTGAGTACTGAATGGAAACTGAAATTTTTGCAAAACATATAAAACATAGTGGATATAGTGCTGAATACTCTAATGCAAATATAGACTGTCCCTGCATTGCTTTAAAAGGTTTATCTCATTGCTCTGAGAAGATACTGTTCAGGTGCCTTAAAGATGTCATCTTCTTTAATTCAATCACAATGTTTATCAAAATGATTGTCAATTGAGTTAAAGTGTACTCAAAAGAAGTTATGGTGCTGCTATACATGCTGGGAGGACATAGAGCGAGTTTACAGATCTCCACCTCAGCAGAGAACCGATCATTTCCTTTATGTCACTTGTAAAACATCCATTTATTACTGAGAAATTCAGTCAATAAATTCCAATGCTCTCCTGCCTTTTCTTTGCCGAAAACATCACAAAATGTCACTTTATAATGTTCTCTTAAACTCTACAATAAACAAGAATGAGTGAGAGCATTACTCACATTGTAAACACCTCAGGCCTCTCTTTTTTTTCCTCCTAGGAAAATCTCCTGAAAAAAAAAATGTTCCTTGTATTAAATTTGATGTATGTTTTTCACAGAGGCCATGATATTCTGTTTCCTGTCTATTAAAATCCCTGGCTCCTCCTCGACTCTGCCAAGCATTGGTGGAAGGGGTTTATGATGTGCTGAGTGCACCGTTGAGTGGTTTCATGAGGTGTGAAGTCACCACACTCTACTTAAACAGGAAAGGTCCAGCATACAGAGGCAGAAATACAGAATCAGTTCAAATAACCATCAGAAGTACAGTATTCTCATTCTGAATGTCCAAGCAGCTATAGTGGAAGCTCATTTTGAGTTTCTCTAAGGATCTGAAGACAGTTTAGTGTTTACAGTTCTTGTTCGTGCATAAAAATTTAACAAACAGTGATTAATATTAGGTTTTATTACCGTACCTGCAGCTGCTGTTAGAGTATTTGCACAAGGATAAAACTTGCCACTGTGCACATCTTTATTTCACCAGCTGAAAAATATACAGAAAAAAAGATTACACAGAATTATAAGTCACCAAGAAAACATGCAAAACACTTTCATCATGATTTTAAAAAAAACATATTACAGATAATATAAGCTTTTTATTGCAGTGTAAAAGGATGAGGCCCAAAATCAACACTTTCAAATGTGTGTTTCCTCCATGCTTACATTTGCTATAACAGTAAACTTGCTTCACAGTAAATCCAATAAGTAATATTGACCGCAGCAAATGTCACAAATAATGGTAGGAATTTTAATAAAGGTAGTAAACGATTAGTCCAGTGTTCTTAGCTCTATTAACTCATAACATATTGTCAACACAAATAAGTGGTTTGATAAAAAAAAACAGAATTTTTTAGCTATATGATCAATTATATGTCTCTCAGAACAACAGTTAGTACAAACGTATTTAAGGAAATATAATGAGAAAGTCCCTTAACAGCATTTTTACCCAAATACTGAACATTGTAAACAGTGGATATGACCAAAAGAAAACTAAGGGCTAAAGGTTTCAGATGTGTATCACATTTTCAGAGACCTCTTGTTAAGCATTTAAAATTATTCATAAAATATGATGCACTGTGGTGTGGAGAGTTTTTCTTTGTCAGGAACCATGTTTTCTGTGTTACAGATTCTATTCTGCAGGCATTTAGCAGACACTTTTATCCAAAGCGATGAACAGATCAACATATACATCGTCTATAACAGTAGAGAACAGGAAATCTACTAAATGTTTGTAAGGTAACCCTGCAACTCCATTACAAAGGTAATCTGCATGATATAATGCACATTCAGACAACAGCAGAAATTCTCATCCTCCTGCGCCTGTCAGCAGTGAAATCATCAATAAAGGTCAGTGTGTTATTTTCACTGGAAACCAGAACAAATGTTACAACCCTGGTTGGCAGGTGAGCTGGAGCTTTGGGTCATGAGCAGTTCAACTTTTCCTTTTCCAAACTTTTAACTGTTGCTTTGCACATTAAGGATGATCCTCCACAGGTCTTTGTTCCAGAACTCTGTTGCTTTTATTTGGATGTTTTTGTTTGTTTGTTTTCAGAAAACTGCCACCAAACTTTTCTGCTAGTGGAGAAGATCAGAACATTGTGTCTTGTACGAGTTTGTAAGATATCCTGGTTGTGAGGGACCGAGCCGAAAAATCAGAGGAGCACATGGAGGTTTTAGAAAAATAATTACTTTACATTTATTTTTACCCAAAGTAACATCAAAATTAGAATAACATATCTTTTGGGGCCCATAAAATAGGTCAAAAAAACAAATCTCAAAATAAACAGTAACATAAGAAACTGAAGAACTGACTGACTTAACAAGCTGATACACATGGGAAACATACTGTATAAACTGGCTGATCAGACCAATTTGACACACTAGGGGAGACATCACAATACATATACATTAACTACAACATAAACTTAACTAAATCAGAACAAATACTTATTGTAAATAAAAGAAAAGGCGTTACCAGACCTTAACTTTGTGTGTGGCAGCTTACTCTGCCCGTCACACTGGTAAAGGCCTTTCTTGATGGACAACAAGAACACATTTAAGTCTGCAACCTAGACAGTTTTCTTCATTGCACAGACATAAAATGCTTTTTATCCATGAAAAAGATAAGGATCTATTCATGTTACAAATACTTGTTTTCATGGACCGAGCATTTGATAAGAAGTCACCTCTGATTCACTTCTCTTATTAAGTTGGTGTTTTCTTCTTCTTCTCAACACCATCGCTTGACTCTGATCCTGAAATATTTCATCACAACTCAAACCCACACCTGAGTCAAATGTTACTGTACAGCAAGCACATGCACCTTTCACTGATGAGCGGTGTAAAGTTTTTGTTGATTGTTGGGTTTGCAAAGTTTAGATGACCTGTGTTTGATTTTAAGTCAATAGTTACTGCACATTATTGATCCCTATCTGTCTCTACTAAATTACATTAAAACAGGACAGCTTTGTTTTATTATCTCTTCAGTCATTTTCCCGTCTTCTTCCGAGTCATTCCTGTGTGCGTTTGCAAGATTTCCTGTAACGATTGAGTTGTTAAAATTACTTCCAATTCTTCTTCAGCTAACTTCTCATTAAGGTCCAACACTCTTTCATGTTATTAAAATAGTTTATTAAAGATTAAACACTATAAAACTCCTCACCATAATACCACTACCTCCAGGCATTACAGTTTCCATGAGGTTCATCCCGAAACTATTTGCCTTTTGTCTGCCACAAAAACATGCACATTATCCATTTTTAGCACATTTACATTGAATTAGAAAATTTAAAATAATTTTAAATCTCTACAAGACAAATTTCATTACAGTTATCTGACTCAAAATCATTTGGAGCTCTGTTAAAATCTTCTTGCCAGGCTAACACATGCCAACAGCCTCTTTTAAAAAGCCTCAGAGGGCTCTTTAGAGCCTGACATAATGAGTTCACACACTTAGTAGGGATGCCAAGTATAACGAATATATATCACTGCTGATATTAAAGTTAAAAATGTAATAACATCAGAGTGTGACCTCTGAATGAAATAAAATTTACAATACAACGGATTGGTTCTCAATAACATTGTTAGTAGATTTAGCAAGAAATCCTTATCATGGTCAACAAAACATTTCCAAATAAAAATAAGGAATATAAAAGAGCCAGATGTTTCAATCAGGATGTCTGTACTTTGCCAAGTGGGTTTTTTCCCTTTTTCACCAGCATCTAAACAGCTTTTTAGCCAACCCAACTGCTGGCTAGTAGAGTCTACGGTACCTTGTACGTTCTTGTGAGGTGAACCAAATATAATGTGTCTTGCATCTAACTCTGCTGCAGGTTAGAATGCAACGTGAGATTTAATGTCCTCTAATCTTTGCAATTTTATTAGGAAGGAGGTATAATTGGTCACACAAGATCGTCACATGGATACTATAGATTTGTTCCAACAACAAATCAGCATTAATAATAAAGAGCTCAAACAAATTGACAGCGTCATCTAGCTAACTTGCTTACTCTCAGAATACATAATCTCAAATTAGCTAAGTTTTTATACATTTCTGGAAATGCCCATTTTTCATTTTACATGAATAAAAAAATCTGTTTAACACATTTGGACTTTATTGGAGCTTCATTTTATATAAAGAATTCAATATTCCAGAGCTGCTTCATATCCCATACATTTAATAGATGTTGAATTAGCTAAAACTTACTGGTACATGTGCAATCGCTGATCACTTTATCAGGTCTGCATGTTCAATTTCATGATGATACAAAGTGCTAATCAATCATTTGTGGCAGTAAATCAATGGATTTAGGCTTGTAGACATGGTTAGAACATCCTGCTAAAGGTCAGGCTGAGCATCATAATGGTGGATTTCAGTCAATTTGAACATGGAGTAACATTGATTGATGGTGTCACGCAGGCTGGTACGAGTATTTAAAACACTGCTGATCTACCGAGTCATCTCTAAAGTTTGTCGAGAATCATCCAAAAACAGAAAATATCCCGTGTTTAGCAGTTGTCTGAATGAAAATACTGTATTGATGCCAGAGGTCAGAGGAGAATTGGCAGACTGGTTGGAAATGATAGGAAAGCAATGGTAACTCAAATAACTTGCCAAAGTCTTTTTGCAAGACAAGTCATTTTAGTTGTGATGACTAATCCGTCATGCAGTACTTGTTACCTAAAACAGCTTAGAGGACTCCACTATGATACTTTAAACTTTAAATTGATTGGGTAATACACCCATCACATCTGTACTCACCCTTTACATTTTATACCAACAACGATCTTTTACTTAAACTGACAAATGCAATGTCCCTCTCCTCTGGACAACTACGTTGCCTTACTGAAACAGGAAGTCCTGCAGATGAACATGGAAATTAAATCAGATAAGTAAATATGCTCTTAACATAATTTATCTGAGTTTTTAATGTTTACAAATATCTCTCTCAGCCTGATGACAAATAAAAAAATACAATTAATACATTATTTCCAGAAAGTAAGGAGGAGGCCTGCAGCATACCGGAGTATTGGTGCTGACCATGTCCGTTTTATCTTCTGATGGCAACTTCCAACAACATAACGCTCCATGTCACAAAGCTCAGATCATCTCAAAGTGGTTCCTTAAACATAACAATGAGTTCACTGTACTCAAAAGGCCTCCATAGTCAGTCATCTGAATTCACTAGAGCACCTTTGGGATGTGATGTAATGGGACATTCTCATCCTGGATATGCAGCAGACAAATCTGCAGCAACCGTGTTATGCTATCATGTCAATATGGAGCAAAATCTCTGAGGAAGATTTCCAACAGCTTGTTGAATCTATGCCAGGAAGGATAAAGAGTTAGCAAAGGGTCCCTGTTAATGTGGTGGATGAATGTGTACATGTTCTAAATAGATAATAAAAGAGCAGCAGGCTATTAAATAAAAGGATTTTAAATTTGTTCGGGGACCCTTCATTTTGATGAAGGTATTTTAAGGTACATTGTATGTGCAATTTATATTTATTTATTTTTATATTTTTAAATGTTCAACAACCTCTATCCTGAGTCTTTCCCAAATGAAACAACAAAAAAGTAACTCCAACAACAATTAAACTTTAAATGGACTGGCTTTTTGTTGGGTCGGGTTGTTGGGTTTTTATTCTGAATTAAAATCAGTTGTTTCTTTTTAAATACATGAAAAAAAATAGCATCATGGGAAATGCAAAATAAGCAATACAATGAGAAAAATATGTAAAAGATTCCTTTAGTATGAATGAGCAGCACCTGGGGCATGGCAGTCATTTGCATCAGTTAAACAGAACTGTCTAAGGAGTGTCATGGCATCATATTTATTCATAAAGGTCATCTGTTTATGAGTAAACTTTCCAAATAAATAATTTTGTACAATTTACATGAAATTTAAATAATTCATAGAAGAGATTCACAGGGAACTGGAGGAACTATTGGCTTAGAAATACTTCCAAATGTCCCTTAGGCTTTGCAGGCAGAAATGACCACAACATGGACACAAGTGCACTACATGGAATTACGACTTTTATATTAAACAAGTAGGCCCAATAAAACCAGATGCAGATAGAAAAAAACCTCTGGTACCACAGTCCTATAATCCAAACCATTCAATCTGACATTTAAGGTATGTCTTCTTTTAGGACGCTACAGATAGCCCTGCCTGACCTCCAAGAACATCATTTTGTAGAACATTGTGTTAGAGATTCTCCTGGGATCTGAAACAGGAGTTCGAGAGCTAATAGGTACAGATATCCATTTTCTTCCCTGCCTGCACTTTCTTCCTTGTTCCTATGCACTGCAAAAAATGCCCATCTGCACACAGAAAGAGTCTTGGGGAGGGCTTCCAGAGTGTGCCATGACTTCCACAGAAAGCACTGCAGCAATGAAGACAAAGCAGCAGCACTTGTTCTAATGTTATACTTAAACATACTTAAACTCAGCTGGCTCAAATGTAAAAAATCTATTTACGAGATGAAAAAGCAATAACATGTGCTCCATTTTCTTTTAGTCTTCATGTCTTATGTGCACATATTGTCACGGCACGAGCTCAGAAGTGGGGTGAGGACCCGAATGCAGGCAGGAGGGTGCAGGAATTGTCAGGAGGCAGCAGGATTGCAAATAAATTGATTTATTTAACATAGACTAACTGAAAACTAACACAACAAAACAAGGACTAGGACTCAGACTAAGACTACTCACCAACAAAATGCAATGGAACGCAATGAACCCGCAACCAAGAGTGAAAAACAACGGACTCAAATACCAACTGAACTAAGATCCAGGTGAACCCAAACAAAATTAAACACAGGTGAAATCAATGAAAATCAAAACAGGAAACCAAAAACACACCAAGTGTCCAAACCGTGACACATATTGGCTTTTTTTTAAAATTGTGAACTACGAAGAACTTCATGACATTACCGGTACATGACATTTCAGACAGATCACCATTGTCTTTATCACAGCTAGATTTTTTTAGTCTAATTATGAAACATCAATAGTCTCATTAAAATACTTTTAAATGCAAAATATGCAGGGTAACTTTTAACACTTTTAAAACATCCCTTTATTAAAGTAGTTTGCACTGTGTAAGACAGAAACAAACTAAAGCAACCATGACAGCTCAACGTACGGTTACTTTAAAACACAAAGGGTTGGGGCAGAACCATCCATCCTCCTCCTTACCTCCAAACAGGCTTTAAGTTGATTACATTTTAAAGCATCAGTTGTTTTTTGCTTTGTATAAAATTCTACAACACAGTTCAGCTATTATTTTACTTTTGTGGGAGTTTAATAAAACTAAAATTCTGCTTTTGGACACATTAAAATTGAATTTAAAAATGGCAGAAATGAAAGCTTCCATTATTGGAAGGGGGGTAATGAATGCAAATTGGCTGGTTACTATATCTGACATGTTCCTGTAGCTGTATTATAGCTATTTATATGTAGCTATAGTATTTATACGTGTTCCTGTTAAATTAAAAAAAAAGTATATTAGCAGGCATAATTGGCTTTTAGTAAAAAACAGGAGGTGTATATTAGTTTTATTCTCACACACTAAATCAGTGTTCATATGTGTGAACAGTGGAAAAACTAAGCTTTCAGATCTAACAATATGATCTTTACTCTGTCAAAATGTTATAAATGAGGCTATAATCCTGCCCATATCTCTGTAACGTTGCATCATCAACAATCTGAGACGTTTTTCTTCTGTAAACACCATTTTATGGCTCTCCACTGGCCGAAGTAACTTGTTAACGTGGATATTTTTTGCAGCGTGCTTCACCTCCAGCAGAAGAAGACATAGACGAGAACAGGCTTCTGGGATGTGACTGACAGCTTCTATCAGCCAATCAGAGCACGGACGCTGCAAGCACCTCGCCTGGTTCTCTGACGCCATTGGCTGTTCTCTGGAGAGTCGGGGTTTGTGCTAATATTAATGACTGCTGAGGAGACGGCGACGCATCTATGAGGTCCGCCTGACACTTGATCGAAGGGAAGAGATGCGCCCGTAACGGCCGCTGTGGAGACGCGAAGAGAAGGGCACGAGGAACACATGCAGCTGCCTCCAGACGCTCGCGCACCTGCTTATGGACTTTTTTTTGTTTTTTTGTTTTCCTCCCACATGCAAAAGTCCGTGTGTTTTCCCACTGAGGACAGCCGAGGACTGATTTCTCATCAACTGCTTGAAACGACCACACATTGTTGACTGGCTTTATGTTCGCGTTGGGTCTCTCTCTCGTTACTGGTGCACTTGATGGGAATACAGACAAAAAAAAAACACTGCTTCTCTAAAAATGATTATTGAATCAGGTAAGTTTACCCTATTCACTCTTAAGATCATTTTGCCATTGCAAGTATATCACACAGTTCGGTCTTCATTATCCAAGTTATTGTAGCTATAATTATATAACAGAAAACAACAACCAATTTATGAATTAATAATAGAAAATAAATCAAATAAAAACCTAATTCCGGGCATGGAGCTAATTCTCATATAAATTGCGTATTGTGTGACAGGTTGTTTTGTAAATACCAACCCAATCAGGGGGCACATATTGCAGAAGAATTACGCGGACGACCGGCCTCGAACCTTTGCCAGACAGGGAGATGCGCTTTTGCGCAACTATGCAGAATGCGCCCAAACCAGAGCACATCCTTTCAGCGTTTAGATAAACTAGTGACACGAGCAGAAGATGCTGGAACAAGGACGCGCGTGTGCGTCTGGAATGACGGGACTGGCAGTTTCATGTCCTTGGGTGCTGCTTAGCGAGCGCGCACCAGACACGTCTGGAAGAAATCTATTGAATGGTGGCAATCCCTCCTCCCCTCCCCTCCCCATCGCCTCCTCCCTACCGCCACCATCACCCCTCACCTCCTCCTCGCTATCTTCTCCTAAATCTTCCTGTTGCAGACAGGGAAGGTGCTACCCACACATGTCACCAAAAGTAAATTTCACATTTACTACACCGCACCGTCATGCTCCCCCATCCCCGCCTCTTCCCGAACAGATTGCCTCCTCTGCCATTTCGGCACTTGCATCCGGCGCTTTTACGTAATTAATGCAGCTGCTGAGAAGCATTCACCATCATCACTTCACCTGCTTTGTGCCCGTACACCCACACATCCAGGGATCCAGCTGGAGTATCACACAGAGAGGGATGGCATTCACTGCATCCGGAGTCGCTCATTCCTGCCCTGATTTTTTACCCCTCACAGCCTTTCCCTCTTGGTCCAAACTGTGTGTCATACAGCAGATGTATTCCTCCTGAATATTTCAAACACAGATAAACAGATAATAGCTGAAGGGGCTATGCAATCTGATTGCTGTATAATCTTCAGTACAGTCGTGTTGTGTGTGTGTGAGAGCGTTTTTCCGCTTGCTTGTTCCCAGTGGTGGATGGAATAGATTTTGGCCTCCACAGTGCGAATGACTCACCCAAAGCAGCTGCTTCTGTATGAAACCCACTGTCAAACTGCCCTATCCTGCCCTCACATCAGATAGCATGCCATGCCGAGGAAACCTCAGCCCACACACTAAGCTATATTGCAGTCACTTCATTTCACTAACTACCGACCAGTCAATGTTTGTAGCTCCTCATCATATTCAAACAGTGGGTTTCAGCAACTAGACGGAGAAATAGTAATGAGGTAAGCACCAGACTAAACCGGTGATGTGGTTTGATGTCATGCCATACATAAAGGACCAAACTCATTATACACTCATATGCCACATCCTCCTCCACCTCCCAAAGGTGACTAAAACAGTTAAGCAAAGCAGTAATGGGTTAGTTCATTAATTTTGCCACATTTGTTCAAAACAAATCAATATTACATGTTCACTACAAGTCATATGCTTTAAGTGAGTGGCTTTGCGAATTGCCTATTGATCTGCGTGTGGAAGAAACGGTGCTGAGGTGGAAAAGGTATTGTGCCTGCAGTGGCTTTGTGGAGGCTTTGAGAGCATGACAGGCAGCATAGTGTAGGTGTTCCATATTAATTTCTGTATAGGGAGAGGGCAGCAGGTTCCTGTGGGGTGAGAGGATGTGTGGGTGCTCAGTGCCACTATTGGCTGGAAGTGGTGTTCAGCAACCTGCACTGTAACCTTCTCTAGTGCCATCCGAATCAAATGAAAACACGTTTTTTTTTTTTTACTTTCCTCCCATCGTAATGTTGGTAACGAGCTGCTCAAGGATCAACCAGAGCTCTTGAGTGAAATGCATGTAAACATATTCACAATACGGCTGCAGGGGATCAGTGTGCTCACCCAAGCATAGGCTCTTTGATAGCATCCTGTTTCCAAACACAGGAAACCATTAAAATGGAATGAACAGATACAGACCCCTAAAAGAATCCAAAGTAGAGGACAAGATGTTTGTTTGTTTTTGGATCTGGTAAATCAACACTACGAGTCCCAAATCGCTGAAAGGAAAGAAGCAGCGAATGAACAAGAGAAACCAACAATCGGACGATCAAGGTGTGCTCTGATGGAAACATCCATGACATTTCGGTGCTTTCAGTCCATATCAAAGGTCAGAATTGGATGGGATGCTTCCTTTGTACACAGTGACATTTAGTTTTGTATTTGGATTTAAGGTATTTATCTTGCACACATATGCTTAGTGAGGGGGTGTATTGAGTTTTGTCTTTTGCATGCTGGAGCAGCAGATTTAACTAAAAACATACTAAAACAGCCCAAGTGTAAAAGCTAAATGCTCATATATTTGGAAGACAAAAACTTAGACTTATTTTTAAAGTAAAATCAAAGCAAACATGTGTTAATTAGTCTGCTGTTCAGTATCATATCAGAGCTGGTATGATAGAGACATATGCCCAAATCACAGTTTAAAACATGAGTATAGAAGGATGAGGACATCTAAAAGGACCACCGCTGTGCAG
This sequence comes from Pseudomugil gertrudae, assembly GCA_037177535.1. Taxonomy (NCBI): domain Eukaryota; kingdom Metazoa; phylum Chordata; class Actinopteri; order Atheriniformes; family Pseudomugilidae; genus Pseudomugil; species Pseudomugil gertrudae. Next base: position 9,996,916 of record JBAMHV010000025.1, read on the forward strand.
TCCATCTGTTCTGCATTCATGCTGATGTATATATATAGGCTATCCGTGGACTAATGAAAAGGTTGTTGATGCTGTATTACTTGTCAGATATTGATGGAGCTGCAGTGATACATACGGACACTGCAAAATTTTTGTGCCGACAAACTTGCAGACATATAGTTTGCACAGAGACATATAGTGAATAAAACAGCTTCTGCATTAACAAGTCAGTGTGCTGTAACACAGTCGTGCTGTTCGAACACATTCTATCTTTCTTCTGTTTTAGCCGAAGAAGAGTAGCTGAGGACGAAAACAGAAAGAGAAAGCTCATATCAAACCCCTTGAAATCATAATAAAGAGATCTAAGTCTGCGATAAATGCATTTTGGTGGCATATAATGATTGATTCTGTCTGCTGTAGGAACTTATTCCCTGCAGGCCTGTGGCCCCCTTGACCAGCCATATTTTATTCACATAAATATAGATAGCTGTGCATCTTAGAGGCTGCACACATGCCACATTTGCACCTGCAGATTCAATTTGGCTCTGACTTTGAGGGATATGCCACTGACTCCGTTCCCCCTGCCTGTTCTCCCCTCCTCACACCTCCCTCTTTTATTCTAGCTAGCAGCTATACATGAAACATTATGCAGATTTTTGTCAAGAGTGAGTGCGATTATGTTGGGGGAGAAATGAGTGTTGGAATGTTCGCTACGCCTTTGACCTTATCAGCGGCAGCCTCAAGCTGGATACCTTGGCTTAATTTTAATAGATGCAGTGCTATGCGAATTAGACAAGGGGACCTGTGCTGCGCTCATTCATTGCGTGGTGCGTTAAGCATGCATTATGGGAATAAGAGGCAGTGCATTTGTTTTTTCTGCATTCTCTGTGAGGAGACTGCAGGTTAAATGAGCATGTTTATATCTCCAGATGCATGGATCTTTAGTTGCAGTTGCGTCTGTTGGTATATGCTATGTGAGTATGTGCATATACAGCAAGTAAATGTGCTATGGGATTCGATTGTACAGCATGTGTGCTCTCCCTCACTTAGCTCAAGGGCATGTCTTGTACAGAAAAGAGCTGAAAAACAAGAGATGGGGTTCCTGTGGTTAATTTGGAACATTGATTTTACATTAACAGCCGACATGTCACTGATTCATGGCCATACAAGTGCAGATGTAAGGTTTCCATCAGCTCCCACATGGATACGCACAACCTCAGACCCACATACATTGTTCAAGCTTCATTATGCATACACACATTGAAGATTCCCTTTAATGGACTCTCTCTTACCTTGGAGAAAGTATAATAGCAAATCAATGAGGTGAAGGGCAGAGGGAGGGACAGTGAAGCCTTCCAGAGGTCTCCTCCTAATATGAGGCAACCCAGAATGTATATCGATGCTGATCTCACTCCCAACACGTCACAAACCAGCGTTTTGTCAGGAAGTCTCGGCGCCAGACTTTAGGACACCTTCTGGTATCTTTTTCTCAATTTCATTTCTCTGAAATCTCGACTACAAAAATACAAGTCCTGCTTGTATGTGTAAAACAAACTATAGTGGTCACTAAATGCACACAAGGCCATGTTTAAAGCCAGTGTCTGGTTTGTCCCTTCCGGGCTAATGTAGCAACATACAGCTGCAACATGCCGCACTACTGCAGAGAAAGCCGTAAGCATCTGTAGTGAAGGTAAACAATTTCCACCTAAAACCTAAACTGCTGAAAGCCTGGTGCTAAAAGTCATAGTGTATTTCTTCCTCATGATCTCTTAGATGTTAAATTTAAATGTAGTTGCCATCTTTGTCCAAGTGAAAAGACATGAGTTTGAGAAGACAGAATTGTATCACAGCAGCAGTCAAACACGGATCTCTTGGAACAAAAATCTTGCAGATTCTTGTTATGATTCACCTGATTTGTTCGTTCAATCAGAGCCACTGAAAATATTGTTGGTGTTGATAAACCTCAGCACAACGAGACTGGATGTTCCAGAGAAAATGTTCGTTTAAAGAGCCACTTTCATAGTATAAAATTAAATAAAATAAGCACCGGGCAACAACATGTTGACCTTAATGTGCAGCATTTTAATAAGGGCAGATTCCAGCCATGTCAAATGTGCTTTTAATTAAGAGACCTGTGAATAACAACAACCAAAGCCATATTAGGTAATAATGGTGATCTGGTGACAATGATTCTGCTCCTAGCTTTTAATGATATGAGGACAATGTCATTAAAAGAAATAAACACATTTTTCTTCAATATAAGCTTGTATACAAATCAGAGACATTTCTATCAGGAGATTTTACATCTTAACGTTTTTATTTTATCTCTTTTAACTCATATATATTCGATATATGGAAACTACGGCAAACCTAAATAATACACACCCGACTCTGCAGCTGTCCTGGCTCTTTTTTAGTTCATAGCATGACTTTCAGTTGCTGCAGGCAACCGTTTTACATCCAGATCTCCAAAACCTTGATGTCCTGCAGTTTCTTTTCAGCACAACATTTCTTTGCTCAATCAGCAAATATTATTGGGGTGGTTGTGTCAAAATAACTTTCCCAAAATGAATGAATGAGAACAGGTTAGCATATAAAAAAAATGCTTGGTTATGTCACAGCTGCACTGTATGTTCACTCTGTGTCCGAAAGAATACACTACTAGCAACATTTACTGTGCTAATGACGTTGAATAGAATTTAAATAAGTTATTCATTATTTCATTACTGTACTGCATGGGCTACTAAATACACCAATGTGATTGTTAGAAATACAGTCCAGCACGTTAGCTGCAGGAAGGCACTGAAGACAATCAGAGAGCAAGCAAACATATAAAAAGGACATTCACAAATAGCAAATTCAGGCATCTGAATATGCATGGCCACAACATGCTTGCGTTCTCTATTATCCACTGCCTGCATGGATCATGATTCTGATCATAAGCATAAGAAGAAATGTTCAGCATCAGGGTTAAACAGCAGAGACAAATGGGAGAAAGCAGGTTTCAGAAGAACGGGCTTCTATAAAGAAATGAGGGGGTTTTATTATCATGGGAAACGGTGAACAGGAGAGGTAAAAAGCAGAAAAAGAAAGGAGCCCGAGAGAGAGAAAAAGGAGGAGGAGGGGGGGTCGAAGAGAGCCTTGCAAGGCTTATTACCAATGGATCAAAATTCCCAGTGAGCCATCTCTACAATACACAGGCTATTCTCTTGAAAGAGGAGGCAATTCGGCTGTGCCCTACTTTCCACTTGTGTCTGACCTTTATGTCTTCCGCCCAGTTTTACCACAGTGATTGTAATGTCTCAGCAGATGCAATACTGCCTTGTTACCACTTAAACTGTGCAGGCCTCATAATCAGCTCCCTGGAGGCCGGTGTGCTTCCAACAAAAACTTACATCTTACGAGTTTTTTTTTCACCATCTACATTATTTCTCTTAGATGTTACATCGTGTATAATAAATGATTTTATTTTCACATGAGCGGTGGGGTCAGGCCGTCTCCACGCGGGGCATTGATGAGTGCCCAACCTGCAGCAAAGCAATCACCTCTATGTCGCCGCTTCACTAATCACCATCCATGCCCTCTGAAGCGAGGAAGAGGATTTATAATGCATTTCAGTAAATAGCACAAAACCAACAGTTTGGCCCAGCTGTTTGGCTGCACCTGTGACAACTTGAGTCGGGCTTTTCCTGAATTAACAGTGCCGAGTCACCGGGGCCAATGTTTTCTGCTTCTAATGTGCACGCTCTTTAATTTAAAGTGGTCATTTCTTACTGCTCAAAATAAACTTTATTTGTGACAAAGCAACTGAGGTGTTGCTAAGATGTGAATGGAAAAGCTTTTCAACTCAAACCCCTTAAACCTCAGTCCAATGACTGATGGATATCCAGATGAGAGCAAGTAGCATCCAAGCAGTGTGGAATGGATATTTGAGGAGTCATTATAGAACCATATTTGTATTTCAAATTAAATTAAATAAGCACCGGGCAACAACATGTTGACCGTAATGTGGAGCATTTTAATGAGGGCAGATTCCAGTGTTTTCAACGATGTCAAATTTGCTTTTAATTAAGAGAAGAACCTGTGTCTGACGTCAACTAAAGGCATATCAGGTTATAATGGTGATCCAGTTAAAGGGATTTAGCTTTTGTCAGTACATATATTAGCTCCCGGTTTTAAACTATGACGTAATCAAATCAAATCAAATCAAACTTTATTTATAAAGTGCTTTTCATGCTTTGGCAACACAAAGTGCTTTACATGATAAAAATCAATTAAAAGAAAATAAAACAAAGACAGACAACATAACAATGAATTACAAAAAGTGGACATACAAAGACAGACCGACCCACACCCAAGTGTCTCTTAACATAAAAAAAAGTAGAAACATCTGGCTCGGCACTGATGTTGATGTGAGGAAACCGTATTAACGGGATCTATCCACACCAGGAGATAGTGCCCCCACGTCCATAGAAGCATATAGCAACCACCCAGCACCTAGGTCAAGGCAGGCCAGGGTCCACGCTACAGCTGTAAGGCTGCAGCATCGGACCCCACGCTACCCAGACCGGGGCAGCTACTGCAGCACCAACCCCAAGCCGAGCAGGACCCCCAGTGTGGAGGATCCCCATGAGGAGAACACTGCAGTGATGGCAATGTCATCAACACAAAACCTTTTTTTTTATATCTCCTGTGATAGAAGAAAATCAATTCTACTGTTTAGTAATTCAAACAGAGTTTTAACCAATTGGCTTTGCGTTGCCCCATTTTACTTACAAAAGCATCAGACCAGAGAAATTTGTACTGGTGGGATGTAAATAATCAGTATCAGCATAAACCAAGTTAAAAGAGAAAGATGACACTCCATTGCATTTATTAAGCTAACATAGAGATAAAGAACTGCTGACTGTTTTTATATAAAAGAAAATGCTTTAAAGAAAGATAGTGCATGCTGTCTATCTAGCATCAGACATCAGATGCATGCAGTCTGCATCCTGTATCTGACTGTGCGGATATACCCGCCGCAGCGCTGAAACCACTGACAGGTAAAGTGAATAGCATCGATCATCTTGTTACAGCTGTGTTGTGGTGGGAAATCTAATGTCTTTAACATGCACCAAGCTTACTGCAGAGAAACAAGAATCACATCCTCTCCTAGGGAGTGGCAACCCATGACAGCAGTGGTATTCTGAAGAAAAAAAAACATTTTCATAAAAAAAATATGAAATTAAACTACTTACAGGTAAGAGAAAAAGCTAATGGCAAAGACCCCACCCATAAAATGTCTCAGATAAAATTGATTGATGTGTAAAATTTGCCACACACAACATCAAACAGAAAGTTTTTTTTCTCTTAAAGATCATGTTTCAATGTGCTATCGGAGCTTTAAGCGTTATTAGGCAGCTGTGCTTTATCATCTATTTCATTGGGTGGTTGAAGGGGTTCAGAAGGGAGTGTCTGGTGCTAATCGAGTCTGGCAGTAGTAAGCAAACCGAGCTGTATTTCAAGCAGTTAAGGTTGCCTTGTAACAACCAGATACAAGGAGCTTGTTTGCTGTAATGCTCACAGGAAGGATTAACGCTGGCCGAAGTGAAAAGCCCATGGGCTAGACTGTCAGCCTCCTACTGTAATGGAGCTGCTTTGGAGTTCATGGCTTGAATGATTGCTTCCCCCTCCCTTCTTCTGACACCTGGGAACTTGCTTTAGCTCCATGAGTGAACACCTTAGCCCTGACCTGTAAAAACCTTTCCACAACAAATGTCACTGTTTACGCTTAATGTGTTTGTGTTGGTGGAGATTGTGTAATGAGGAGATCTCATCTAAAGCTCTTTGAGTTATGTTTCCAGGTGCTTATTATCTTTCTCTGAACTCAAGCACTCCTATGTGTAAATACCAAGTACCTGGTATTGGATTCACATTTACTTCACCTTATTTATAGTTTTCCTTGTCCAGCAGTTACCATTAAAAACACATTACTTTTTGGGTTTTTTTTTTTGCAAAAAAGAAAAAAAAAAAAGAAAAACTGGTATTTGGATTTTGACTAATTGCTCTGCTTCACTGACACAAATCATTGTTCCTTAGCACTACAGCAGTCAAAATGCCACTAAGGGGTTAATGCACCAGCACCAACACTAAGACAGGTTCTTCCCCTGTCAGTCATTTTGTCCTCTAGATTTCTCCCTCTCCTCTTGCTCTGCTTCAATTACCAGCAACTGGGCAGTGGATTGTGGGAATTAGCTCTGTATAACAGCAATGGGTGTGTGTAGGGTGGTGGACCGTGTATGGGTAACTCGACTGGACCTTTACTAATAGGTTTGTACAAGTGGTGTGTGGACTCCATAGTTTTAGCAGTCGCGGTGCAGGGCCTCTACAATATCGACTGCTTCCTCACGTGCTCTGCATAATGTGCTTGTACAATAACAGTTTGTGAGTTCAAATGCCCTGAATTTGACTTCAAGAGTTCACTTGAACTAATGGAAATGTACAAGCGTTTGTTAACCTTACATTTAATAAATAATGTATCTTAATGGCAAATTAACAGGAAGCATACCTGAAATCACAGGACAGTTGCGTTTATGGTAGAATGAGCTTCCTTCTTCAACACTCCAGCTCGCTATAACTTCAGCTGACGTCCAGGAAACTGCAAATGAGAACATAAAGGTAAAGAGAAGTCAGATAAAAGGAAACAAGGGTAAAGGTATTCATACTTTATAATGTTCATGTGATAACATGAACATTAAATTATGTAAATGAGTTATCATTTAGCATAAAATTACTCAAAATTCCTAGCAAATACAGCTATAAGTTTGTGTGAAATGTTAAAAGATGGGACGTTAGATGTCTGCAACAGTAAAGAAAATATGTTTTGTCTTTGTTATTAAAGAAAAAAAGAATAAATCTGGCGATGAAGGAAATACGATTTAATTAAAAAAAAGAAATGTCTTTAAATGCTTCCACTTTAATCATTTATACACATTTACTTAAATTTTTATTCAGTCTTTTTTTGTAAAATATAATGATGTACACGTACAATGTCTTATTGAACAAATGCAAGAATTTGCATTTTGGTTCAGAAGAAAATAATCAGAAAATTAAGTAATGTTTTTTATAACACATGTATTTCAGTGTTTCATTAATTATCAACCGGACAATGTGGCGACAGAAATGAGACATGATTGATCATAGTATTTCTATGAACCACATGCTGGATTATAGTTCATTACATTTTATCCTCATTATTACACATTATATATGTTCACTGCTTCATGTGGCACGTCATCCTGTAAAACCTTCCTAATCCCATCCTTGATTTACACCTGTGTGGACAAGCGAGTGGGAACATTTGTAGAAGGAAATGCAATCTCCATTTTAATCTCTCCTCTTCCCTAAAACATCTTAGTGGCTGTGATGTCATCCTCACATCCATCCTGAAACCTTGCCAATATCAGATGATCTAACTCTTGATGTAACGTGGTGCAGAAACAGAGCAGCACCAGTAAGGTTGACCATTTAGATATGGGGAATGCTTTTAAGTCTGTTGTGGAAAATGAGGATCACAAAATCAGTCAGTCCAAAAATGTCCCCACTGATCTAATTGACATCATTTGTAAAACAAATACCAGCACTTTCTGTTAAAGCCACATGCACTGAATACACATTGCAGCCAAGCCATAACGATTAACCTGACCACATTACACTGCTGGTAATTGTGATTAGTAAAAAGGAAAGCCAAAGCGAGCCCAGGTGAGACCTGAACACTGTAGAGTGAATTACAGAGCGTGCTGTGCTTCCAGGGTGTGGATCAACTGCATAGCCCACACTGAGGAGCTGTTGCTGAGGGAGAGAGGCTAAACCCTGTTTATCAGAATGCTCTGGGTGTAGCAGCTTATTAAAGTGCCAGGTGCTTTTGAAAAATAATACACTCCCCCCCCAGTACCCTCTCAGCTCCCCTCAAACCTCTCTCTCTCCTTCTCTGTGCTTTCACTGGCTCCATGTACGCCTCCCTCATCCAAACCAGATTTTAGCCAAAGCCGGCGCAGCGGTTAAGGAATGAAGCCTCGGTTCGGCTAGCGGGGCAAACTGCAGCGCTTCTGCGGCTTTTAGAAGTTCTCATGCATTTATTTATTTATTTTTCTCCATACCTCCCCTGTGGCCACTGAGCTGGAAACGGCACGGGTGATGAAATGAAATTATTTCTCTCTTTCTGTTTCTCACAGCCGCCGTCACACTTCTTCCCTCGATTCTTGCCATTTTATCCTGTCTCTTTTGACTGTTCCTCAAGATGCGGCACCTGATCTTTCAGGCCCAAAATATCATAAGCACCATCAAACCCATCTGTTCACTGAGAGGCAGCCACATACGACAAATTACATGCTACACTTCAACTGCGGAGGACTAGATAAAACATTAAAAGCGAGATGTATGACTCATAAGCAGAGGATGCACCATGGTTATATTTATAATGCACAATGTATGCTCATTTACATTTAAAGCCTAATCATACTATTGATGTTTGAACATTATCAGGGATAGTTAGGGATTTTTTTATGTAGGAGCTAAAAGATCAACATAATCTTCAATATACTTCTTAAATTTAGCAGATGGCAATAAACCATGAAATCAGGCCCAACAACTCCCCTGCAAAAAATAAATCAAAAGAAGTTCTTCCTGTATGCAATTACTTATTACTTGAAAAACTGTAAGCACTGTCCTTGTTTAGACTTTGAAATGGTGGAAAAGTCTTCAGCAGAGTTTTACCAGATGATGTGAAGAGTACTGTCAGGAAGCAGCTAATACTGAAAATAATTAGGCTTAATTTTGTGTACTTCTCCATGGAAAAACATAAAGAAAACAAGACAGTGTTCCTGCACAAGTCCTCGATAAAAAATATAAATACACTATTTTAATGTTCTACTTATGCAAGGAGGAGGACATTTTCTTCAAGAAGAAAACACTTAGGAAAAAAAGAGACATTTTTCACACATGAACAGACTTAATATGCATAATCTACACTATATTGTAGATGTCAGTGAAAATGCAGGCACCTAAGGCTAAACGAACATCTTAGCTCTTTCCAAAAAAGGACCCTACTTATTTAGGTATTGAGCTTGCAGGGTCAGAAAATGCCACAAGGGTTCATTTAGGGAAGTGCAGTTATTGGCTCTTTAGCAGCAGCCTCATATTTCAGCCATGGGGTTTTCTGCTTGCTAAATCCTCTGCCCGCTAAAGCAGAATATCTAAATTAATATGCTAAATTATTTAACATTTCCCATGATATGTGAAACTGCTACATATATATCATATGCACAGTAATTGAGCTAGATGCTATATAAGGAAAGCTTTCTTAAAAAAAATAGGACACTGTATAATGATCAGTAAACTATACACCAACATTTACTGACATTGCTGTGACTGAGTATGTAAAGTGATGATTCCCAAAGTAAAGGTTTGTAGCGGTACAGAGGTGAATGGTAAAAACCCTTAAATACTAAATTTACCAACAACAGCTCTTTTTCATGACACATAACAGTTCAATAGCTATGTGTAAATATCTCTCATAGTAGACATAGAAATAATCATCCCTGGGGAAATCTGTATATAATTATTCTGTTAGTAATGCTGTTAGTATCTGACTGCTTGGGAGAACAGATTTGATTGCAGAGATGATTCATATGTCACATATGTCCAGGTGACTGGATAAGGTGGTGGACCCAAAAGCCGGAATCTGGATAAACTTAACTTTATCAAATGCTGACCAAACTAGACACAACACTGGAGCAGACAAAGGGAACCTAACGCAATGGACATGACAATAGTAAACAAGGAGTATAAATGCACTAAGGGATGACAAGACACAAGTGAAATGTATGAACCAAGTGAAACCAGGTGAAAACAATGAACAGAGAATAAAGCTAAACAGGAACACACTGAGCAAAACAAGAACTACAACAAAAATAAAACAGGTAACCAAGTCAAACGGTAGCACAATAAAACCTCAGATTATGACAGCATATAAACACACAAAAGAAATTTTAGATTCTCAAATGGTTGTCTGTAAGAAACAGCTTTTAAATACATTTTGGTCTGATGCTTCGTTTGTATGTAAAGTCCAACCATCTCATCAGGTTGGATTTGACTTGGGGCATATTTACTTGTTGCTGACTGACATATTCCAACATCCTTAAGCAGCTTCCCCTTAAGGCTAGTCCATAAGCCTTTGGATGTCTGCCATTTTCAAATCTTAATAAAGCTTTCTCTTTAACCAACAATAGACTCCCACTGCTAACATCAGATGAATGTCATATTGTAAGGGCACATGTGGTATATCCCCAAAATGAAGTCTAGAAGGTCAAGCAGATTGCTCTACGCCTTGAACGGCCATGTATAAATGTCAACTTGCATCAGTATGCCTACAACAAATGTCAGTATGCCTAAATCTTTCTCTCATAACATTCCTTGACCACATCTTTTGTTGTGTATTTCTCACAGCATTAATCTTTATCTCCTTTGTCTTACACAGGTGAACATGGACTGGGCGGTGGACTCCGAAAGCTAATGAAGACAATCAGTCAAGACATTCAACTATAAGGAAAAAGAAAAACTATTCATGGATAATAACTAAAGTGTTTAAAAGTAGAAGTCAAACTTTTTTTCCTCACTAAAATTTATTTGGCTTTGCTTAACTGATAACTTTGGCCCCAGAGCTTCAAATTGAGAGTCAGCATTGAGTGATTGGCCATTACAGTCAAGGGCATTCACACAGCAAGTCAAAAACCCTAGGGAGCCCGACAGCAGTGGTGGCAAGTGTAGTAGTGGTGGTGGAAGAGGCGGTGAGTAAGTCGCCTTCACAGCTGCAGCAAATGATTTATCATTTGTAAAGAGTTTCGACTTCTTCTACAAAGAGCAAGCTTTTATTGGAGGGAATTGGTCCAATATGAAGGACGTGACATTTACGGATTGTCTTTTTGTGGGCTTGGCCATGGCCTCATTTGTTGTGGCCACAGAAGAGAGGCCTGATTGTCCAAAGCTCTGTGTATGTGAAATTAGACCCTGGTTCTCTCCAAGTTCAGTCTACATGGAAGTCCAAACAGTTGACTGTAATGATTTGGGACTGTTCAGCCTACCAGAAAGGTTACCATTGGGTACACAAGTCCTATTACTGCAAACAAACAACGTTGACAAGATTGACAAACCTCTGGATTACCTGGCCAATATTACTGAGATAGACATATCCCAAAACAATTTGTCCTCTATCAATGATATCCATCTGGGCAATCTTTCACAGCTTGTATCCCTTCATATGGAAGAGAACTGGATACATGAACTACCTGAGCAATGTCTGTCAGATTTGGCTAATCTTCAAGAGCTCTACATGAATCACAACATCATCTCCTACATCTCTCCAACAGCATTCCAAGGCCTCAACAACCTTGTGCGACTTCATCTCAATTCTAACAAGCTGAAGGTTATCAAAAGAGAGTGGTTTGAACCAATGCCTAATCTGGAGATTCTTATGATTGGTGAAAATCCCATTCTTTCTATTGATAAAAAGAATTTCAAACCTCTCACTAATCTCCGCAGTCTCGTTCTTACAAGAATGAACTTGTCTCATCTACCCGATGATGCCCTTGCTGGTCTCGACAACTTAGAGAGCATCTCTTTTTATGATAATATTTTCTCTGAGGTACCACATTCTGCTCTGAGAAATGTAAAGAGTCTTAAATTTTTGGATCTAAATAAGAACCCTATTTCCAGGATACAGAGAGGGGACTTTGTGGATATGCTTCATCTGAAAGAACTCGGAATTAATAGCATGCCAGAGCTAGTTTCCATTGACAGCTTTGCCCTTAATAATCTCCCTGAGCTAACTAAAATAGAAGCTACCAACAATCCTAAACTCTCCTATATCCATCCTAATGCTTTTTACAAGCTACCACGGCTGGAAACCCTTATGCTAAATGGTAATGCCCTAAGTGCCCTCCACAGGATTACTGTAGAATCTCTCCCAAATCTCAGAGAGGTCAGCATGCATAGCAACCCAATTCGCTGTGACTGTGTAGTACGCTGGATGAACATGAACAAAACCAACATTCGCTTCATGGAGCCAGATTCACTGTTCTGCGTAGAGCCTCCGGAGTATGAGGGCCAGCATGTCCGACAGGTGCACTTCAGAGAAATGATGGAAATATGTTTGCCTCTGATCTCACCCGAAAGCATGCCAGGACACATTAAAACACGGAATGGGAGCTCTGTGTCGCTACATTGCCGGGCTTTTGCTGAACCAGAGCCTGAAATCTACTGGATCACACCTTCCGGAACCAGAGTCTTACCAAACACTGTGTCTGACAAGTTCTACATGCATCCTGAGGGAACATTTGACATCTATGACATAACAGAAAATGAAGCTGGTGTTTACACCTGTGTTGCCCATAATCTGGTTGGAGCTGACCTTAAATCTGTTTCAGTAGAAGTGAATGGGAATTTTCCCCAAACCACAAATGGGTCCTTGAATATTGCAGTTAAATCCGTGGGAACAAACTCCATTCTTGTTTCCTGGAAGACTGGGCCTGGCACATTGGCCCCAAACATTAAATGGTACACTGGAACGGATGCTAACCACCCCACCACTGCATTTACCACCAGGGTTCCTTCAGATATCCAGGTCTACAACCTCACCCATCTCAGCCCCGCCACTCAGTACACAGTATGTGTGGATATTCGCAGCATCCCCTACAACCATGACACCAAATGCGTCAGTGTCATCACAAAGGGATTAGAGCTGGCAGCCAAGGACACAGAAAAATGGGATGCCGCAGTAATCATTGTCTTTGGAGTGTTCTTGGCTGTGATTTCAGTGGCCTGTCTCTTTGTTTATGTGTCTCTGAGGAACCACCACATTTATGGGGATATAAGGAAATATGATTCCAAAGCTTTGCTGACACCAGTGGAAGCTACTGGTACGCACTCTACTTTCTTTACAAAGCTCTGGGTTTCTGGCAAGGGACTTCCAAGTGGAGTGGAAGTTAAAGCTACAGTCATTAATGTATCTGACAATGCCTTTTAAGGAGCCCAGCTGTGTAGAGCACCTCATACCACTATAGTGAACGGACAAGGCCATGAGCTGGGGTGAACAATGTTATACTGTTTTCAAAGGCATACCCATTGCTGATCCCCAGCACAGATAAACTGGCAAGTCTATGATTGGACTGGGATGGAAAGCTTTGAACTCGATTACTTGCCATCCTAGCTGAAGCAGCGGCTTTGTAAACGTTACATCAAACCAAGCTAACATCTACAGAAAGGGGAATTTACTGCAAAAAGATATACTTCTATACCATTCATCCGGAAATCCAGGCAGAGAAAAGACGGTGAAGAAGATGATGGTGGTCAACTCTCTTGTTATTGACTGTGAAATGTGTTCAGAGTTGTGGAACTGTCTGTGTGGTCCCAAGCAATACCGTCTGTGCTTTGTCAAACATTCATAGACGAGTTAGAGAAACAGTTATAACACCTGTCTATTATGGGAAGGGAGATTTAGTAGAGTAGACAAATTACAGTGACTATGGTGTAAGCCTTTTGATGAACTATACCCCTTTTTTCTATTTAAAACTGGATTCTTGATTTTTCTTGGAAATATTGTTATATATTCTATTATGTTGATGTAATGACAAATCCTCTGTATGTGAACAGTTTAAATGGGTTTTAAATTACAGCGAGGAGTGGACTACTTTTGATTACAGCATCACATTAAGCTTAATGAAATTCAGCTACAAAATGGGTATCTGGAGAGAAGATTTGCCAAATGGCTGTTTATGCTTTTGTAGTTCTAATTGCAATGGTGACTGGGAAAAAATGCAGATACATTTGACTCAAACTAATAGAGGAGGTTGATTAAAACTGACATATGTGATGCATTATCTCTTTAAGAAGTGGTTTGTTAAACCCTGGTAAGTGCCTACAACAAGAACTACATGAAGTAAGCAGAAAAGGAAAGGAAGAATTTTGACAACCCCAGTAAAAAAAATAAGGTCATATCATCACTGCAGATACACAAGCTATACTTCAATATGTTAAGTGCAAATGATTTCTCAGTATTTTTAGCATACATATTTTAAGAAAACATTTTGTTATTGCTTTGGGTGTAAAGTTAAAAAGCCATTTTTATATTAACTGTATTATATGTGATCAGTGGGCACAACAGACTAATTAAGAAAAGCGCTAAGAAAAAAAATAAATGTCATCGTTTCTTTGACAAAACAAATGTGTACTTTTTTTTACATTAATAGGACAGATTTTTAGGCAATGACCTCATCTGTCTAGACGTTTTAATGTTATGATGGGTTCTTTTGTTAACTAAAGTACTCAGTGAGTGCTATCAACTGTGTCAGGACATTTCGATAAACAAAATATTAACAGTGACTGAATTATACAGAACCAAAAACTCATCTGACTTAAAACACACTAAACGGTCATCTTAACCTTTGGAAAAAAGAAAAGGAGGGGAATGCCAATAACAAAAGAGAACTCATTAGTCGCCTCATTAAGAACATGTTTGTCCTTCAGCTGGTCTGAATATAGACGCTGTGTTACAGCTACAGCTGCTAGTGCTCATGCTTACACAGGGACACAGTGTCCCTTTGACACAGAGATAAAGTACAGCACAGAAAAGTCATGAGGAGCTAGATAGAGCCGAGTCTCAGCTTCAGGACGTGCATTTTATTTGTCTTACTGAATTATCCACTACACCGAACATTTCACATGAGAAAGCCACGCATGATGAATGGCTGTCAGAAGCAGAGTGACATGGTGGATTTATCAAACGGGGCCGAACGCTCATACATCAGGGCCAGCCTTCAGTACCATGGACAGAGGCTTTTAGAGGCAAACCATCCGTCAAAAACAAAGGAAGTTAAAATATGACACGCCGTGTTCTTTAGGTAACACTCAGGTCAGGGTGAGGCTATCTGTAAAAACACACAAACATACATTTGCAGAAACAAATCTGAGGAAACTGAAAATCCATTTATTTATTTATAAACAAATGTGTTTTACAAGTTACTCGGGGAACTCGGAAAGACAAAAAACCTAAACACAAACAGGTTACACCTTTTCCACTCAGAAGTGTTTCAGTTTCAGTTTTTTTTTCAGTTTATATTTAGAATAACAAAACATGACAGCCAGAACAGCCACTAAATTAGGTCACCGGCCCACATGTTCTATCAGATAAAAGCATCCCATGGATATTAGCCATATTGTTCTCGTTTACTTATTATCATTTTATGTATTTATCCATTTTTCTTCTGGTGCTCTGATTACATACATGACTGAATAAGCTGAAGGTTATCCCTGGTTGTCATCTCTCCTACCGTCCGTGTTGATCTTCCTCATTTCCATGATCTCTTTGTTTTCTCTCACTCTGTCTTTACCTATCGCTGTTAACACCCTCCCAACTTGACAGACACATGAATTTGGGAAATAGATAGTCTGGTTTTGGAATTTGTACATTCAAAGCACCTATATTTAATGCACACACACAAAGAAGATGGCACTCTGGATTTAACTTAAATCCCACATGAAAGGACCCAGCGAGTTGTCACCATTTAATCCGCAGTGAGGCTGGAGAAATTATGTTTCTTGCTGAATCTTCAAATATTTCAAATATTAAAACCACCTTGTTCTCTTAGAAAGAAAAAAAACATCTGCACTGAAGCAGATATTAAAGCATTCTCGGTGAGGGCTTATTGATGAGTGTTCCTGCTGGTATATTCATTTTTAATTTAGTCAGGATCATTGTCAGGCAGCCAGTGACTTTGTAGTGAGTGTCCTGTGGTTGGAGGAACTGGTCCAACAAAGCATTTATTTATTTATTTAATTTTCAACAGGATTATCAATTTAAAATAGTCTTTAAAAATATGCATCCAAGCACACCCGTTACAGTGATTTCTTTGGGGAAGGTTTCTGTAGCAAGGTTCCGGCTTAAAGACTTTAAATTTATTAGAATTCCAAAAAGCTCATATTTATTCTAGTATTATTTATATACCAGCCTGAATAATTGTTTACCTTCTTTTTTAAAAGCTGCAAGGCAAATATTATATTTCACTTCTATCTGAGATAAAAAAAAAAACCTCTAACTCTTTGCAGGCTGCAGAAAGCAGTGCTCCATTTGCTACAGGCACTTTTATATGTTTGAATTATCAGGTTATTAAAGTTACAAACCTCCATGCAGGCCAGCCAGTGTACCTACAGGCACCCACATCATACAGAAAACTGAAAATGTCAGCATAAATTTACAATGTGACTGCTAACACTAATATAATGGCAAATCTTGGTTTTATAGGCAGCTATTGGCGAAAACAAGCAGATGACCTATAGAGAGCAATAACAAAACACTGATTGCTTTCATGACAGAATGAAACTGAGCTTGACTTTGAAGTCACGTGAAGCATTTCTTTATCATAGTGACCTTTTATGCAATAAAACAGCAGTTTTTCTGCAGCGCTGCAATTTGTTTTGTCTCGTGGACTTTTTGATGTGTTTACACTGGCCAGTGGCAGCAAGTGTAATCCTCAACTTAGATTGTGTTTGTTTTTGTTTTCTCTTGAAATGTGGAGATTGAATGTTGCAGCTGATTTGATTCGACTCAAAGAGCAAGTCAGAAGCAATTTCTCTGTGTATTTCTGTATGTGTGTTTCTGTGTACAGTCTGTCAAATCTCTTTCTGTCTGCATTTCCATAACAATCCCTCCCAGCATGTCCCTACTGAAAATCATCTGCTTTAATTGGGACTTCCTGAATTGCAATTGTTTTATAAACCATATCTCCATCAACTATATCGATAGATTGTTGCTGCTGGGTGCAAACTTTCATCTCCATTTAAAATAAAAATAAGACTTTTGGGAAAAGAAATGTAGGAAAAGAAACAAATTGCAAAAAAATTAAGTTAGATTGGAGAATTTACGAAGATCTAATGAAGCTAATTTCAAACTACTGTGAACTATTTCCACTTTTTCATTCTTTGTGATGTTTCGCTAAGGTAAATAACAATGAACAACAACACAATTAAAAAAGATTTCAACGTTATGCTCAGCATCATAAAATTTCATTAACTGAAAAACAGTTAAGATTTTTTTAAACATGTTTGTCCAACATTCAAGCAGACAGAATGATGGTCTGTCTGCTGTGTTGAGCTGAGCAAATATGCTTTGTCAAGAAAATATTCATGTATATTTGTATATACAGAGATCGTCTTGATAATCAGAATTCTTTCTTTCTTTATTTATTAATTTTATTATTATTTTAAATTAATACTTGTTGCTGGACCCGGTCAGCAAAGACAGAAAAAAGGAAAAGGGAAAGTAAACATAATCCAGATAGAAGAAAAGTAGACACCAATAAAAGGAAGGGAAAAAAAACTGAAAAAAATTGAACAGTTATGATTTAACAACTGATAATATTTTCCATTTTAATGGAGTACAACTCCAAAGATATTACTGTCATCACACACATAAAGCCATAATGTTAAAGCCAGCATATGTAACCCAACAGAAGCACTATGTTATCTTAATAATCATGTAAATAACACTCTCAGCAGATATTTTGCTTTGCAAAGTTTAATGAAGATATTTTAGACTTTCATTTTTTTGTCATTTGAATGTCCATGAATTGAGTTTATGACTCACTTTCTACCTTCAGTCGCTATTCCAAATGTGCAGCCAGCATGCACAGGTTTTATTTTTTAGGAAGAAATTCAGTTCAACTTTATTTGTATTGCGTTATTTCACAACAATGTCATCTCACAGACATCAATTCGAGCCTATTTAGAAAAATAGCCTAGCTAAGGGAGACCAAATGATTGCATTGAATCTTGACTTTGATCCGATCCCCAGTCTGAGCATGCATGAGGCTACAGTGGGAAGGAAAACAGTGGGAAGTGAAGGAAGAAGAAAGAAGGAATAGCAAAATCCTAACACTTCAAAACCAAGGATAGATGCCTGTGTATGCAAACCAAGTGCTGCTTTTTCCTCGTGTAGCATAAAGAAAATTCTGCAGCTCTGCAAATGTATTTGCTCCATCAACTAATGCTAAAACCAAAGACATCCCCATGCCCTCCAGCTGTTAAGATCAACATCAGCAAATATCAAACTGCACTGCTGTAATCTTGGGCTAGGTTCAGTCCTAAATCTGATTCGTATCTGAACTTTAGCCATGCAATTTCAATTTAAACGGCCAGGTTGCATTAATCGGTCATACCTGTCACAAATGTACATAAAGGTTCTGCTCATCATTAGAAAATGATTTATAAACTCATCTATAAGGACAGTGACATCACGCTCCCATCACTCCTGGCAACTTCATACCAACACATTTCTCTGTACAGACGTAGCTTCTGCACAAAACACCATCTGGTTCTCCTCTTTTGTAATCTCCTCCTTAAAGTGATGCCATTGGGCTCTGCAGTCTGAATGAAGCCTTAGAATCTCAGTAACGCGCCCACTGAGGATACAACACTTTCCCCTGCAGTCGGTATAATGCAAGTTAAAATCTTTGATTTAAATTAAAAAAAAGGCTTCTAGTTGTTAGCTTGTACACTTAAATACAATTTTAAGTTATTTAGGTGCATTTACCTCCCCTTAGATGTGTTTCCCATTGATGTAAAAGGAAGGGGGGAATTTGAGTTTTTCCAATGTAAGTTATCCATCATATTGATAAATACACAATTACAAGTTTTGCAGAGGCTGTGGTAAAAAAACTCAACCTGGATTGAACATTGGAATGATATGACTCCACAGAGAGCTTTTTCACTAATTGGAAGAGTCTTTCTCAGTCAGATGATTGGTTTCCTGTGTGGCTGATTGATTACCGCCTCCCTTCGTCTCACTGCTGTTTCCTGTATGAAGTGGGCATGCCGTCTGTGCCTGAGTTGGATCGATGCAAGAACTAATGAGTTACTGCATGTTAATGCATGTGCTTGCATTCATGATGGATTGAGCTTGGGAAAAATTTTAAAAAGAGGACGCACATTTATATCAACTGAACATGTTAGAACATGGAGCAACATCCCTTTTCTTTAGGCGGTATTTATAAGCATCACTAGAGCACAGCTGCACTGTCAATCCCATCAAATTCATTAGCACAACAGAGGTCATCAATACTCACAGTGGTTCTCATTAATCACCCCCAACATTAAAGCCTTGTGAAATGGTGGAAGAACCACCTACAGTTAAAGGCCCTGCGCACCTTTTTTGCCCCACTAAGTCCAACACTTCCCTCAGAACGATTTGTACAAATACCTCCTGCAGCTTTTCCTTTCTCTATTAAACAGAAGCAAGAGGAGGGACTGATGTCACTGATCATGTGACTTCCTTAGCAACAAACACCGAAGGGTACAAACAGCATGGTCCTATAGACCCCTGCATTCCCAAAACATGATTTATTGCCGTTTGATTTATTACAATGACATCGTTACTTCAAAAAGTTGGAAGGTAGAGCAAAGTCCAGGTATGATGCTAAACTGAAACTTTCAGGCCTTAAAAAATGGTTTTACAAACTGGCCGAGTTGAGGAACCCACTACCCGGCCCAGCGATAGTGCGAGTATTTAGCGGTAGCACAGGTAAGACCCTAAATATATCTAACGAAACAACCAGTACATAGTTTTTTCTGAAAAAATATTTACATTTAGTTTTTTACAAATACCTTTTAAATTACAGGTATTTGCTCAAGAGCACAGACGAGGAATTTTAGATCCTTAGAGGCTTATAATTTCTTTGTTGCTGGTTGGGTGAAATACGTGTTCAGCCACAAAACTGGATCCAACAATGTGATAAACGAACATAAAAACGAAACATCTTCATCATATTTGACTAAATAAACGCACAAAACCAAAATGGCTTCTCCTCTGCCACACAAAGCAAATGGAATTTACACGTATTGTGTACATTATTATATATTATATATTATTATATATTATTACCTCCACCTTGCAGAGGTAACGTTTTTGCCGAAGTATGTCTATTCGTTTGCAACATAACTCAAAAAGGTATTGATGGATTTTGATAAAAATTTCAGCATATGTTGGGAGTGTCACTGGGAACAAATGATTAACTTTTGGTGGAGATCCAGAAAATATCCTGGATTCTGGATCACTTTGAAATCTTCATCAGTAACATTATGGTGCTGCCCGGCGGAGGTCTGCGCTCTCAGAGTGCTTTTCTAGTTTCTTTATTTTTATACTATAGTATAATTTGATAAAAAAAAAGTTGTAAAAGTTTTACATTGTAAAACTAACTAAAATACCATATAAAGTAAAGACTCGCCTTTGATAGTGTTGTGAACAGACGTATGTAAAATCAGACTTAGGTCCACTGGAACTGTTTGTTTTGTTACGCCTGGATGTCTTTGTTCTGGTTCTGTTGCCTCAGAAGGAATCTTATAAACACTTAAATCCTGATTCTTTCTAGTAGTGTTGTGACAAAGCACAACACAGCAACCTTTAGGCATATCTACGGTTTTCTTGGAGAACTTTTCAGTGCGGTCCTTGTATGGCGGCTGAATGTTTGTACCCTTGGCGTCTGTTGCTAAGGAGTCAAGTCACGTGAATTTGGCAAATGCCCGTATGTTCCTGCCCTAGCATACAAGGTTCAAAGACACATTGGGTAAATGGTCTTCATGCTGTAGGAGCAAACAGTGTACCCTGGATTTGTTTTATAGGTAATGAATGACTGCAGATTTATGATTTTCAAAAGCATTTATAAAATCTAATTTATGCTGGTAATTTATGCAGTGACCAAATTGAAAGCTCCCGTACAAACAATGTCACAGTTTTTTAATTTAACCAGGGTAGTTTTTAGTAGGAAAAAATAGAAATAGCTTCTGAAACTTTCAGTGCTTTGTGCACAATTATTTTTTAAAGTTTTATCCAGTGACTTCACATAATCCATCAAGCTTGTAAAGAATAGATGAAAGCAGGAAATTAGATATCATGAGCAAAATCTATTGTCCCCAACACCCACATTCTCTATACACTCCTAAAAGAAAATAATCGTACGCTTTGACACAATGACAAAGCCTAAAAATTGCATGTTTTCAAATTCTAAAACACAATTAAACATTTTGATCACCACAATGATAAAAGGCAAAGCAAGAAAATAGCAAGTGTCAATGATGCTGAGATGCAGAAAAAGAAACATAAAAGGACAACTTTGTCTTTTCAATGGTTGCTTTTGTGATCTTTTTCGCTCTAAAAAGATAAATGAGGTGTCAGTACAGGCTGGAATTGGAAAAAAAATCTAAAATCAGTTAAAGTAGATAGCACATAAAATCTATTGTGTTTGTTTCTAGCATAACAGTTATCTGCCTTTTAGACAAGCTCTGAACATGCATTGATTGAGTCTGATCCATTTATTTTGGACAAGTTAAAGGCTTGACTTTTTTATTTATTTTGTTTGATTAGATAATCATTAGTCTACTTAAACAAAGAGATACATAGAAAATAATTTCATAGTAGAGGATAACAGACATTTAGTTGATGTTTTAAATCCCTTTAGCCTTTGAAAGTAAAAAAAGAACTCATTTTTAATCTGTCCCGGAATGCATCATCACTACAGTACTAATAATGTTTCAGTAATATATATGCTTTATGAACAAATGTTCTTAAAGTTAAGTTAAAATCGTAAAAGGCCCCACATTATGCAAATTTCACTTTTAAGGATTTTCTAAGATTTTAATGTCTCCATAGCTGGTGCATGAAGCAAAAATGAGAACTTTTTGTCACCTCTCCAACTTGCTCGTTACACTTTTTAGAGAATGTGTGCTCACATATGCAAGATCTGAGATCTGTCCCTTTGTGACTTTACAAAGGGAAATTAACACTCTTCTAGGTGCTGAACACTGCCGTTGATCTCAGCAAGCTGAACCTGATTTTCCAGACAAGCTTTGAGCAGAAAGACTTACATGTAAAATTCCATAAAACTAATAATATGTCTCACTGATTATGACTGTGGCCTGTAGAACAGTGATAGAAACCCTGATCATCAAGAGTCACAATGCACTTTTCTCATATGTCCCGGCTCTAACATGTCTGATCAAAATTAAACGGATCCAACAGCCTATTAAGCTCTGTACAATGACTAATTTAAACCAGGTGTGTTAGAGCAGGAACACAGGGAAAACTTACAGGACGAGGGCCAAGCTTCCTCATCAACCATCCATTTTCCTTTTAGTCCAATTCAGAGTCATGGGGAAGCTGGAGCTTATCCCAGCAATTAGCAAGCGAGAGGTGGGGTAGATCCTGTATAGGTCACCAATCCATCACAGGGGTTCCCCACCATTTCTCTAGACCTACCTGGTGAGATGTTCTGATCACATTCCACTGGGAGGAGTGTCCAAAAAACACTTTACACATGATGGAGTGATTGCATGTAAGAACCCACCCTTCAGTTGAGATGCAAGAAGTGACTGGGGAAAGGGAAAGTTTAACACACCAGTGACTCGTTGGTTAAGTGGATGGAATGAGCAATGAGTTGACACAGACACAGAATGGTATTAGTGAGTTAAAATTTCCTTATGTACCACATTTAATTTAGAGACATTAGAATAAATATACTTACAACATGTTGACATGCCACAAAAATATAAAAAGGTGTTTTTTTTAGTTAAAATATGCTGATGAAGTCCAATGAACAGAAAGAGTGAAAAGGTGCAAAGCTGTGAAATAATCAAAGCACACTTTAGATACTACTCCGAAAAATGGGAACGGGCTCCTTCTCCATGTTCTCATATTGCCAATTACAGATATTTTATGAGTTCTATAATATTTAATAACAGAACCCAGGCATTAAATGATAGCACAATGTAATGCAAATGGAGCCTGGTCATACGCCAAGTGTTTGACAAGTTCAACACTCAGCACAACAGTCGGCTGTGCTGCAGATGCTCTTGATGTGTTTGCAGGAATATGGTGATGAATTTTAACCCTATATTTTGTAAACTTTGCTAAATCAACCCTGGCCTCACTAAAAGCTATACGAGAATACATTGCAACCCCTCTGGAGGCACAGCTACTGGCAAGAACAAGTGCCTTCTCATGGAAACTGCACCTATCAAGACTATTTCTTAACTAAAAGGTCAGTCATATGCTAACATGTCTGGAGGGGTTTCATGCAAAAATATACAAGACCCGGAATTGGAAACAGGTAACCTATGTGCTTGACAACTCATTCTTTGCTGACAACAATGTCTCATAACATGAAGGAAGGAACATGTCTGGCCTTCTCCTAGTTTTTCTAAACTGAGAAATGTGCTGCAATGGAGCCCCCATGCAAGTGAAGGAGTATATCAGGAATTATAACTGAAGCCACAGCTGCTTTCATTTGTCTTTCTCCAGAGGGACAATTTTTAACAGTCTAGTATAACAAGCTTCCTGAGGCAGATTGAAGCCCCTCACAAGTCTCTGGGGTGATTTAGTCTAGCCCTGCTCCAACCAAGCAAAAATAATGCTAATGTCCAGGTCCACATGTTGGAATTACTGGAGTTAGAGGATAGAGTGCTTCAAATTGGCAGCAAGCACACCAGAGGAGAAGAGTAACTGGTTAGTAGGGTCAGGGGAAATGGGTTGTCAGAACAATGCGTCTTCATTTATACAATTGTCTCTGTGCACAATGGTCCAGTTAAACAAGTTCAGTTTCAAAATCCATTTGCCCCTCTTTCATGATAGGTCATTGAGTCTCCATTACAGGTTTTTGGTAAAATGAAAGTAATATTTGCAAAGTTTTGGATGGATGGATTTGCAGGTGTTTTCATTGAATAGTGTTTAGCGCATCAGCTGCAGTTCTTGTAAAATCCTGTTCGGTAGATGAGATTTTACAAGAATTCTGGCTCAGGCAAGGTAACCTAGCATTGCTTTGGGATTTTCTACTTGCTGCAGAAAATTTGCCACAGCTTTTTTGGAGCCAGTCTCCCTCACTTGTCGTTTTAGTACCTTGTGAAACTTTGTGTGTCCCTGTTATTTGTGTCATATCACGTCATCTTAACTGGTCACATGACCTTCTACAATGCGTCTGGGGCCGTGTAAATGTGACAAAATAGCTTCCGTTGCACTTTTGTGATCAACTTTATATCAAAACATAAAAATACACCCCATGAGAGCATAAATACATTTACTGACATGCATGCATAATGTTTGAACTGCCAAACAGTCCACTGTTTATCAAAATTATTAAAGGGCCTGGCTAGCATGGGACATCAGATGTTGCAGTCCATCCCCACATGCCAGATAACTGCCCAAACAAAATAATTTCATCTATAAGTTCAAATGTGGAACAGCAGTGAAAGATAGATAATCCCTGTTGTTGAAGAAGTGAAAGCGTTCTTTGAATATGTGAAAACAACTTCATGATCTAGAATCCAATCAAATGGCCTGTTTTTGTCAACAAAGTGACTCAGTGGTGCTGCATACTGTGAAGCATTCCACTCAAACTACCTGCATTTTCACCATGTCCACAAAAGGTATCCCTGCAGGGGGTTAGGGGTTCATTAACTTGTCTGTATATTATAGATCTGATTGGTAATCTGGTTGGCAGACAACATGAGCCAGAACAAACCAACATAGTATTCCCTGGGATTCAGTTTCATGTGATCCCGTAATGCTGGAAATAAATATATCATTCAGATACACAATGCAGATATGCCAAGGCAGGCTTTGCAGCATCAGTTTCATCATCCATTGAAAAAAGGCAAGTAAATGAGTTGGGTCTTTTGCCATGTCAAGTTACAGATACAGGCTCCTAACTGTCCTTAAGGCCATCTTCTCACTATTATCTTCAGCCACCTAAACTTGCCTGTTTAGGTTTTCCAATAACCCAAAGCGCTTTACAGTAAATCATTATTCATTCTTAGCTGTAGTAAACTACAGCTGCCCTGGAGCTGACAAACAGTAATAAGGCAAACAGTCTACACCAATGGCCTCTCTAACTACCGACTGCACAGAGTGAAAGTGAAAAGTCTTGCCCAAGCACAAACACAATGGGATGAAGCAGAAGTCAAACCCCTAACCTTCCACTCACTGGACAACCTGGTCAACCTGATCTCCTGGTGCCTGAGACACTGGAGATGCCAAATATAGTTTTCAGATTTAAAAAAAAATGAGATGGCCAGTTCTTCTCAATTCAGACATTAAGGGGTTAACTTGTATCGCTGGCCAGTTTTCTTTAAACCAAAACCTACAAATATTATATATTCTCAGTAACACAGATAATTCTTCTCCTTGCTGTTGTGTAAAATGGAAGTAATCCAGGGTGACATGAGAGCAAAGGACTGGTGTTGGACTGCTTTAACATTTAGGGGAGAGAGGGCAATGGTAACATCAATACCTTCAAATGGATACAATTCATATGCTCAACTCCAGTCCCTGCAAGCATAAGGACCGTTGGGATTGTGTCCGTCAGTGTTGTCTCTGCATAGGCAACCACCATTCCCATCCAAGTCAGGTGTCATTAAGCCAACACTCTTTAAAGAAGAAACAACTTTGGCTTACATGGCTTAACTCAGGGGCAGAATGATCGCATTCTCAGCCTGAGATATAGCAACCAGAAGGTAATTACCCCCCCCTTGAAACAGGGGCCCAATTACATCTCATAATTGCTGCAAACAATGCCTCAGGTTCAGAATATATGGTGCTTAGTTAGCAAGTCCAGAACCAGAAACATGGGTGTTGCTACAGGGATTTCAGTAGTTCATAGAAAGTGTGCTGCATGGAGGCTGGGCCCAAACAAAAGGTCACTGCTCAGTGTATCAACTGCAAAGCAATCAACATGGTTGACTCTTAGAGGCTAGCTCTATGGTGGCTGGCAGGTGCAAATGTACTGTAAGTACAGAAATGCTGCATAAAGGGGAAAAAAGCAACTAGAAAAGCACTCGGCGAGTGCAGAACTCCGCCAAGCTTATTACTATTGTGCAATGATAAAGAATTCTTTGAAACATTCCTGGATCCAGATGGTGATCCGGATCACCTCCAAAAGTTAATCATCTGTTCCTTATCCAGTTTCGAGCACACAGATAAACAGACAAACTCTCCTAAAAACATTACCTGCACTTCGCCTTTGCATGGCGGAGGTAACAAATAAATGAAAACACTATCTTGGTAGTGTTTCTCCCTGTGCACTTCCCATCAGTTAAGTTCTTCTTTCAGTTGTCCATCTGAAACGTGCACCATTGTCCCAAAAAAGCTGTAGTAGGACTACTAATGTAGAAGTGAATTAGCAGCATTTTGTTATTGCTGCGGTTTTTATTCAAACTTTATTTTTTTATAAAGCCCTTTTCCTGCCACAGGCAACACAAAGGACTTTACATGATAAAATCAATAAAATTAAAACACACAAAAAGACATATAACAATGTTACCCTCCCACATACAGACAATCCATCCTGCCGCTGTAAGGCTGCGCTGTCAGACCCTGTGCCACCCTGGTGGGGGCAATGACCATGTCACTAATCCCAGACACGCAGGCATATAAAAGTTGTGGACAGGCTGGAGTCAATCCCAAGTATTAGCAGGTAAGAGGCAAGGTACACTCTGGACATGTCACTAGCCCAATCCTGGGCCTACAATAAAATCATAAATGAAATAATTAAAAGCAAGAACAGTTCAAACTGGTTATGTAGATTCCATGCATAAGCACATGAGAAAAGAAATTATTTTGACCAAGGTTTAAAAGTGTCTATCATCTGATGAGTGTTTAATCTGGCAGTATAATCCCCATGTTTGCAGCAAAACAGCTAAATTTAGTTTCTCCATGTTTAGTCTGGATTCTTAGAGCTCTGTTTGGTTTATGTTTTCTGAACAAATCACAGCTGTATTCTGGGCCTAAGTAGAGTTTTAAGATCTATTCTGTTGCTGACTGAAAGCCAGTGTAAAGATTTTAAAAGAGATGTGATGTGTTCAGGCCTCATAGTCCTCGTTAAAACTCGAGCAGCAGTGTTCTGGATGAGTTGTAGATTCTCTTTATAGAATGGCCTGACCAAAGACCATTACAGTAATCCAGTCTACTGGAGATGAATGCACGGTTGAGTTTCATGGTTGCATTTTGTATTTGTCCGATCATTTTTCTTATCTAGTTGTCTCACACTTAGTTTTCCTGTATCCTGGTATTCTTATTTTGTCAGCCAAGTTTTTATCAAACACCTTTTTTTTTTACTGCCTTCTGGTCTGCATCACTCCCAGAATGAACTGGACACACATGGAACTGAACTGGTGAGCTGTTTGGAAAGGCGTGCTCCATTGTCAGATAATTCTCCTGAGAGGTCATTGTTCAGGCTGTTTGGATACCTCCAGAGAAACCCATGTCTCATTGGTCTGCAGGGATTTAGTTTCACATCAGCAGCTCCACAGTCTACGTTTCCAGTGTCACCTCCAGTACCAGATCTTGTCCAGCACTGCATCCCTGACCTCAACTGACCTCCCAGCTCCGGAACCTGCAGTTTATTCGGAGGAAAAAAGTCTGCAAAATATGAAACTCAGGAATTCAAAAAGCAAATCTGCTGCATGACAGGTTTTAGTTACTACCTGACATGTCACTGATTCAACAAAGTAGTATGATTAACTTGCTATTTAAAACTCAAACACTTGATAAAGTGCTCTTCACTGACTGGCTTTTTGGGTGCTGATTTAATTCTGGATTTTGAACAGGTACAGGGTCAGTTGCCACAATGATCTAGTCTTTGCCTTGCTTTAATTTATTACTCATCATTTATTACTCATACCTGTGCAAGCTGACTACATAGCAAACAGATTTATTCACACGATGCTCATCAGTTTTGTGCTATGCTTGGGTCCTCATACTGATGAAGCAAAAGGAAGGAAAAGATGGCATGCCTTTCTGCTGCCTCTCGGGGTTTGTTTACACCAGTGTTTTAAAACTTGCTCCCAAAATGAACACACAAATGGCTGCAGTCTACCATCAATCATCCTCCCAACCCCCCAGAATGTGTAGATGGCAGCTCTGTGTGACTCCATACACTTTGTCGCTGCATGCAGCTCATAGTAAGGTTATACAAAACAACTGCATTCCTTCAGTTCATTACACGCTTCCCTGGAAACAAGAATAACAATAACAAAGCCTGTGTGTTTGATCTTCATTATCGTTTTGATGAATTTCCTTTACTTCTTATCCCCTTTCTTGGTGCTAGTATTTTTTGCTAGTGTTTTTCTCTCTTTATCCAGCACGTTTGTTGTCATCTCCAGATAAGACAAATCCCCCACTTTGGATTAGTTCATAGCAAAGCTGAATGGATCTTTCACATTGATGGCAATTACGCTTTACATAAACAATCTGTCTAGATTATTTCCATCTGAATTGGAAGGAGGGGGGTAATAAGAGACCTTAGATTATATATGAATGATGCTTTCACCATCTAAAAGTTGTCCATGCATGAAATAAAAAAGAAAAAAAATGTGACCTATCAAATTGCATTGTCTTAATTGTGAAACTAGTGTTGTACTGAGGGGTTCTATCACATTAAATAATTTCTCAATAATAAATGACTGTTTCTGGGGGCCACATTACAATATTTGTCCCTCATTGGGGACTGAAAAGCTCTCGCATGGTTATGCGAGGACTCGCTGCT
The DNA here is from genome assembly GCA_037177535.1 of Pseudomugil gertrudae. Lineage (NCBI taxonomy): Eukaryota > Metazoa > Chordata > Actinopteri > Atheriniformes > Pseudomugilidae > Pseudomugil > Pseudomugil gertrudae. The sequence goes on from JBAMHV010000025.1 coordinate 10,025,511, forward strand.
GCGTTTATACAGATCAGTAAAAAAATACATGTCAAGAAAACTCTGAAAAATAAACTAGTATGCCAAAGCGCACTATTTATGTACTCTCTTTGTGAATAGCTGTGGAGAATTGCACCATTTGTAAGTCACATTTCAATTCTGTCATAAGAGAAGGCTTTTCACAGACCTCTGAAGTGCGTCCAAAAGAACATGGGTGATAACGAGGGCCTGGCTTCTCTGTCTTAGTCCTGCAGGCCATTAGCAGGAAAGGCTCTCCCCTGGATCTTCGCTCTAAGAAATGACTATTTCTGTCTTTATCGGCTTTCCTTTGGAGCCAGGAGGTGCCAGTTGCCGAGTTCACCCCCAATGGCTTCAAACGGAGGGTTTAAAGATTGAGCAAGTGCCATCGTTTGCAACTCTGCTGAAGGCTTAGCAAGGTGAGAAAACGTGAGATGGGCTGTTGAGCCAGATCAAAATCAAAAGGGAGGAAAGGTAATGAGGGGGATTTAATCAAAGGAGAGGGGCTACTCTTAGAACAAAGAGTCCTTAAGTCCACAGCGCTGAAGATACAGATACTCTGATGTAACAAAGGCAAAACCACATCATTGTGGAATTCAGATAAGCAGCCAAATGACTTTATTTTTCTATTTAAAGACATCACAGTATTATAAATCTAAAAGTCTTTGATTTTTCTTTAGATGTAATCATTATAGATTTGAAGAAGCAAAAACATTTCACCTCAGACCAGTGCTTGTACTTATCACTCATACAGCTAGTTGATTTCAATTCATCTCCCTCCCCCTCATGCTGCGCATTTTCATAGTTCACTCGTTCAAATTGGATATTGTTTATGATGCATGATATTGAAAACAGGCAGACTCCGAGGGACTGGCGACAGTCTCGTCAACTGAATGAATGAGCAAACAAACAGATCCAAGTGATTTTTGTTGATGCTCGGAGACATGTGGCTCTCTGTAACACAACAAAGGAACATTCTTTCTATATTTATGCTGCCACTAAAGTGTTAGAAATATTGATGACCCTAAGCAGAAATTAGCCTGCTTGTCAAACTGAAAATGCAGGGTTTTCTTTTTATCCAATCCAGTGCTCGCAGCTTCTCATCATGTAACCAGAAATTTTGACTGAACAAGCACAAAGCCCTGACGCACTGGATCATTGTCGCTCTAAATTTAAACTAAAGGCATCTGTCACTTTGTTTTACTGATGGTAAAAAATTGCTCCAAGGTTGTGGAAGTTACTTGCTTAATTGAAGTAAGACAAGTTGTTTTCTGTTATTGCCATTAGGGAATTCACCAACATCAGCATCTGTCTGTCACTAGAATGTGGAAATAGGCATTACTCAGTTGATATTTTTAACTGTGATCCATGGGGGGAAGCCTAAACTGTTGAGGCGATAGCACGCCCCTCTTTTGTTTATGTTTGCCACCTGAAATAGAAAACTAATCCAGACTCGCTTTTCACAAAACCTTGACTTGTAAGTAACAGATGAAACCATTGATCCCAGTCCCAGATCGATTCCTTTATTTCCTCCACTGAAAGTTCACCATCAAACTCTTAACCGCAAACAGGCTGGCCAGGCAGGAAAAACAATCAAAAAATAACAACGAAAAACATCAGTGCTCAGAAAAGACAATGGCAATTGATCAGACATTTGGTGAGAGAGGTGGCATCGTTCCTATCAGATTCATTAGTTTCCTGGCCGCTCTGACATTTCCATTTGCACACTCCAATTGACAAAATAAAATACCTGTTCGGCTCTCATCCCTCAGATCCACAGCAGGTAATCACTCCTCCACTGCACCACTCCTCTACCCCTATCCCTTCAGTGAGCTCCCATCATGACAGTGTATAAAAACAAACAGAACACGGTGCTGTTTGCAGAAGTGCAAGTACACCACTGAGCATCCCTCCTATCAGAGGTCACTTGTACAAGTCACCTCAGGGAAAGACACCCTTCAGTTTTTCATTTTCTTCCCATCACCACCTGTCTTGGTTCCATCCCCTTTGGCTCCTTCTGCATACCTAAACGAGTGCAGCCATCTCCTAGAATCAGCGTCAGCAGGCTATTGACTTGCTGCACACTCACAGAGAGTCTCTCAGCCATCCATTTTATTTAGACGCAACTTTTTGACTCCTCCACATGAGAGGTCAAACTGGCTCATTTCAAAAGAGACTCAGAACGCCGGTAAATTATACAAATTGAGTGGCAGGAGGAAAGGGAGTATGGCCGAGCCTCGGCTGCTCCATGAACCCAGACGACCTCAGGTCTCCTTAATGATGTCTTTGCCGAGCCAGACAGAAACACATTGGATGATTATACTGCAGAACAGTGAGGTATCTCTCAGTCTCGTTTATCCTATCAACACCCCTGTATTTCTGCCTCATCTGTCTCGCAATCCATCTCCCTGCTGCTTCTTTCTTTCCACTTTGCCCCCCAATCCCCCTCCCCCTCTCCATTCCAACATCCATCTCCCCGCTCTCTGACTTCCTTTGGAACTTCTATTTGGAGCGATGGCAACATGCTGAGAGACTTTGGTCAAATCTGATGATGCTTCCTTCCTACAGCGGCATTTAATCAATTGAAATCTTATTTTGGGAATGAGCAGAGAGGAAGTTGCTTTTTCATGAGCCGTACTATAATAAAATAACACAGCCAGAAGGCCAGGTCCCTCATCACAGGAGACTCCATATATTGAGGTGATCGAGGCGCTACAAAATGAATTTTGAATACTGCCTACGCCGTCTGGCAAGCTGTGCTCAACTGCAACTCACTTAAAATTCAGTAAAAAACATAGAAATGTCAACAGATAATGTAAAATTGTGTGAATAAAAGGTAAAAAACCATTACATCTTACTCTTTCTTTTGTTTTTGTACTAGTAACTTTTTCCCCCCTTCGGCTTCAAATACTCGGTTTATTAAGACTGTCACTCCATATCTTTATTACCACTAAAATATTCCACTGAATGTTCTTATCCAAAAAATGACATGGTTTAGACGGGTGCCATATAATGTTATGCAAAATTGTATCTTAAGTGAAAGACACTAGAAATGTGATGGTTAGATTCTGCTATAAATCATGTTATAACATTGAAACAAGCTGCATGGTGAACATCACATTGGCAGGAGGGATAAATTACATTATGTTATCAGCCAATTATGCAATCAAAGCTGAAATTTATAAGAGGGTAGTTTTTACAGCAGGGTAAACATCCTAAACACACAGAATCCACACTGAAGGCTTTGACGTGAACATTTTCACAGTCCCTCAACTGATAGATGGCGGAAAATCTGCGGAAAGACTTTGAAAGAGCAGTGGATGCAAGTAGACCCAAGAGTCCTTTCTAATAAGAATGAACAACATCGAAAGATCCCCAAACATCATCTTAAAATGTCAGCTTGGATGTGCTTACGAGCTGTGACAGTAGCCAATGGGGACACGAGTGAGGACTAACGCCATGTCTTTTTTATTGCATTATTTCACACATATAAATTTTAACACTCCCCTGGGCACTTGAATAATTTGATAATGCTTTAAACCTTTCCTTCATTAATGATGACAATTACTGTATGACATGATAATGATTTTTCCCCAAACACCTATGCATTGCCATCAACGCCAGAGAGTAACATTTACACAGATTACAGGTAAGGGATAGCTGTCAGCTCGCGTTTCAGCCATTAAAAAACAACCACCAGTGTTTGCGGATGTGTCTGTACCAGTAGAACATTCAGAAAACTTTTAATTTGATGGCCAAGATGAGACAAAAGCTCATGTAGAGTTTTACTTTCACCATTTCACTGAATGACTACAAAAATAATATATATTGTACCAGCATTTGTTTTTATTTTAAGGTTTTTATTTTACTATACTATACTACACATGAATGTTTAACGTCATTATCTTAATTATCTCTGAAAACATCCCACCAACTTAGCTGTTCTAGCAGGAAACTCACCTGACATCTGAAATTCTGAGGTGTAATTTTCTCTGTTTGGAGGGAAGTTAGATCTGTCCAACTCCCCTTTAAACTAAGTGATCCTGAAAAGGTAATCTCTCTTTGTCTCAATATATGAAGGAAAGAGAGAGAGAATGAGAGAAAGATTTGCTTTCCCCAGCAACATGCTTTCCAAATGTGCCCAAACTTTGGCACTTTAATATTTTACTTTAAAATGCATTTAAAATTGGAACAATTGATTTAATAGCTTTGTGTCAGTGAAATTTTCATGCAAGTGAGGAAATGGTTGCACCACTAATTGCCTATTGATATAACACAGTATTGATTTAGCATACAAGCAGTTCATTAAAGCTTTGACATTTGCTTAAACTCTTAAACAGGCAGTCAGGTTTGTATGCCTGTGGCTAGCAATAAACAACACAGTACAGGTTTTATACGTTTTTTATGATATACCACACGTGGAAGTCAAAACAAGTCTGAGAAAGTAATAATAAATTTTACTGTAGACAAGATATACCCTTCAGTGCTCTGAACAATCCTATTCCTTCTGCATGTACCACAGTTGTGCTTATAAAAAGTAGTGAGTTAGAAGAAGTTTCTAGCAAGTCTCTCACTGACTTCACTCATGAGGATGCTGGAGCTGTAAGGCTGCAGGATATGAGCTCTGCATCAGATCCGCCATCTGACAGAAGAAGCAGCCTGAGCCTGTGAAAGCCTCCACAACAGATGGACTGATGAGTGGTGGTCAGGAGTCAGCACACACAAGCACAAACCTCCTTATAGAAACAGACACAGCATCATGCCTTTTTCACATAGAATGTATTTATTGTTATTGCATGAATTAATTCATATGTTTTTTTGTACAGAGCATGGACGACATCCTGCTACTTACAAAGGCTTCTATTTACACAAACATTTGACTCCTTATATAGTGCCTGTGTACTGGATGAATTACTACAAGAGGAAATTAAAAAATATAAATAACAGAACACCTGTGATTAAATTTATACAACAGAAAGTGAATAAAGAAATGTGCTGCAAATGGGCAGACATGGGGTGTGATGTCAGCATGAGCAGCCACACAATGAACCAAGGTCATACTGTTCCTAGGAGAGGGTTATTGGAGCTGTCTGGCCTGCCAATGAAAGATGCTCCAGCTGCCCTAGAGCTATTTAAATGGGAAAATGCCTAATTGGGCTGTACCATGTTCTACAGGCACACAGTAGCCTAAGCTTATCTAGTATTGTTTTGTTTTATTATCTGGTTTTGTTTAAACTTTGATGGGTAAAGTTCCAATGAATTAGTTTGTCTTTGTAATAATAATTAGCATGATACTGATTAGTTAAGTGGTCTGGTGGTTAATTTGAACAGCTGGTTAATCCCCCCCTATGTGTTGAAATGATCTGATCAACCAGTACACACATTTTCTTCATGTCATTTGTCATAACACTTTCTTCCTCCCCTAAATGTTTCTCCTTTTTTTTTTTTTACTTTTTAAGTATGGTTGTGTAAAGGAGTTGAGAGCAATCAGTTACCTCCAGTAGACAGAAATAATGTGACATGACATGGTATAAGATGGTTACATGGACTGCATTTGGATTACACAGCCAATGTTCCAATAAAATGCTGCAAGATGCACAGTTCTGTAAGAAATGCATGATTGTGTTGCTATGATGAAGTTTTATTAAGAGTGTGTAGAGATGAAGCAAACAACTGCATGATGCACAAATGTTACAGTGTAAAAATCTAAAATATGTCATGATTTGACAGGCTAATAATAATAATAATAAGCAGACTATAGCTAAAATTAACACATATGTTAAATGTTCTTCACCTTGTTGTTTTTAACATTGTGAAAGGGAATTCACATTAATGGACATAAAAACATGCACTATGGTTTGGCACATTCAGACAATATAAAGGTGGTGTACAACAATAAGTGAAGGGAAACAAAGACGATTGTCCAGACAGTAAAATACCTGACACAGAAGACATGATTAAGACAAGGTTACATGTTTTCAATTATCCATCCATCCATTTTCAACCGCTTTATCCCAGAGCGGGGTCGCGGGGGGGCTGGAGCCAATCCCAGCTGCCTACGGGCGAGAATGTTTTCAATTAATAAAGCTTTTAATGCTTTTAATTTAATTTCTGATTTTATTGTGATTCTTGCTATTTGTTGTTGTCTTGTCTTAACATCTGCAATTATTTAGATGTTTTTATGTAAAGCACTTTGAACTTTCTCATATATAAAATAGGCTATACAAATACACCTACCATGCCTTAGGTTGAAAAGAATCATGTACTAAATGGTTGCCTCTAATAATGGATCAATAAAATTTAGCTAAATTTGAACTAGATGAATACATTAAAGGATGATGAGAATCCATACAAAATTTTAGAAAGTAAACAAGCTAGTGTAATTTTTTTAATGTTTTAAATTTAGATTATTGTATCTCTAGAGTATAAGCAATGATTAAAGTGGCAGTATTTCAGAGATTAAAATTCAGTTTTGTTTTTTACATGATTTTTTTAAAGATAATATCAAGTCAAAGGTAAGGCTGAGATATTTAAATGAATACATAATCTGCAGCTCCTCTACTTAAAAAAAAATGAATTTGGTCTTGATCTTGCTGTTGGGTGTTTTTAAAAAAAGGTGCAGATGATTTCCTTTGATTGACTTACTGAGCCACTCACCAATTCAGGTCATTGAAATCAGCCTTTGTGCAGCTTCACTTTAGGAAAAACAATGACATTATCAGCATGAAGCTTGGTGTTATAGTATTGTTAAATATTTGGTAAGTTGTTAATATATATTATACATAATAAGAGTCCAAGTATAAAACTCTGAGGAACTCCAATCTGGCAATGTAGAAAATGAAATAGTCCAAAGAATGAAACAGTAGATAAATAAACAGAAGGGATGTAACAATATATTTATTCATATTCAGATTTTTTGGTACAGCATGGAGACTTACAGAGTTCCTACGTGAAGGAACAACTGCTTTGCACATGCTACTTACGACTGAATGCAGCCTGGCTTCTGGCTAGCATATTAAGGCTGGTAACAGTTCCGAGAATAGTTTGAAGACCTTCTGCCTTGTGGGAAGTATGTAAATGTGAAAACCGGATTGGACTAAAGCAGTCTGATGGTGTGTCAATAAGCTGTATTCAAAATACATGTCTCCAATAGCCCTGCCTCTTACACGCAACGCTTCTAATTAGTACCAATAACTAATAACAGCAATTTTAAAGACACAGTTAAATGCTATAAGGTAAGGTGTTTGATTTTGTGCCAGTTTTTTCATATTTTGAAGTTTACAAGGTTGACAAGGTTACAAGCAGAAAGTTGTTTGAAACTCATTGTAAAACCTTTTAATTGGTCAGTGCATGAGTTTCTAGAGTAATTTCCTAATGGTTTGTCTGTTTTAGCTGGCAAAAAATAGTAAGAAAACAGCAGTGACAAAGGATGAAGTCTTTAGTCAGTCACTGCTCTAAATTCAGGCAATGACCTTGGGACCCAAACTCTAGCCCAAAAACAAAGGACAAACATCTTCTCTGGAATTATAAAAGTAACTTTAACTGCCATCAGGAATCTTTCCCTTGTTATCAAACAGATTCACACAGAGACTGATGTGGAGGTTGACTGGTGGTGATGGTGATGACATGGCACTTGGCAGGTCACACACACACAGATGGTGGACACCTAGCGATTTCACTGGCTTACTGCGGCGTGTTAGATTTGGATCGGAAGCCTGACATTTGTGCCGTGTCCTTGGGAATCACAAGTTCAGAAGGAAAGAGAGACACAGAGAGAGAGAGAGAGAGAGAGAGAGAGAGAGAGAGGGGGAACAACACTCTGGCCCCAAAGATTAACAGACCAGATGTTCTCACCGCCTCCATCACTGACATGATGACTGAAACAGACTGCAGAGAAAAAGTTGGTTTAAGTTTGGACTTGACTGACGGGAGCACAACGACTACAGCTTGTCTGTGTGAATCAGACTGAGTTGTTATCTTTATAGAGCTCCTTTGAATTCTGGGACTAAATTTAGCAGAGCTCAGTCTCAGCAGGAATCTTTCATGCAGACAGCCACCTAATAAACACCAAACTATTATAATGTTCTCACTCTCACTGTATCTTTTAATGGATCAAAATAAGATCAGTAAATATGTGCACGACATTAGCTTATAAAACTGTACCCTTTTGGCACCGATATGATATACCACTGAAGGCCAGTTCATGTACTTTGTGCAGACAAAGCACGTACAGTAAAAATAGCGACTCGGCTTGGCTATGATTGGAATAGCAATGACCTTTGTTGTATTGATTCTGGATAAGCTTGCTCTACGACAGTCACAGGCTTTGTATGTGTCTCCATGTGGTGGTGCAGCTTGGCCTTTACTTGGAATATAAACAATCCTTCAACAGAAATAGCCATTACGGCCCAATTAGGGTGAGCACTGATACGTAACAAGAACTGTTTCAGGGAAAGCTTCTGCTTATGTTCGGATTAAAGACTGCAAATAGAGGAAGTCACCATGTACCTATTCTTTAAGCATATGATGTTATGTGCTTAAATATGTGCATTAGTAATTTAACACTTAAATATTAGAAGTAGTAGTTAAATATATTTTTAAGCCTCTTTTCAAGGCAACAGTTTTGCGCTACAAACACTGACTGTATAAGAGGCTGCAAACAAATTAGGACATTTATTCACATGTCACACTATATGTCTAGTTTTTCTCTTTGTGCTTCATCTATTTCAATATCCATGTATCCAAACATCTATCCATCTATTCTCTAGTCATCTATCTATCCACTCAGGAATCCACCTATGTAACCAACCATTTATCTATGCATCTGTCTCTTTGTCCATCATCCATCTTATTAAGTATCCATCCATCTGCACTTTGTTCTACCCACACATCTGTCTTTATATTAATCTGACACACCACAAATTACTGCAGTAAAGCAAAGGGCATAATGACAATTTAAAGAAGAAAACAAATAACACAACCAAGAACACAAATCAGTAGTCAATAAAAGCCATTACTTTTGTATGTGTGTTTTCTGAACCTGGTCAGCCAAGAACCTAACCAAGACAAAGTGCACCGCTTTAGTTAAAGAGCCAAGTGACCCCAATGTAAAAACTGCAAATCCTCCCAAAAATAAAAAGTTTTTAGAGTACACTGCATTTGTGGAGCCTTTTTAAATTTAAATTAAATTTTAAAGATTTAATATACAAGCAAGAAAACCAGAGAACATAGGAAGAGGAGGAGAGGGAAGTCTTTAATGGGCTTTTCAGATGACTAACTGAAGATCCCAGGCGTTTGGCTGCTAATTAGTTTGATTCACCAGCCATGCTTTAAGCACTCTGGTTTGTTGTTTTGCTTTTATTATTTCCTATCTCGCACTAGCGTCCACTCTTTGAGGCTCTGATTAGTGTGTCATCTAAGGAGAGAAAAGCCAGACATCGGCCCACCCTCCAGTTGCAAGGAAACGTTGTTTTCATTCCTTTCTGGTGTAGAAGGCTTACAGAAACCAGAGCAGCTTGAAATTAAGTTTATAGTAACACAGCACAAAAAGTTAACCAACATAAAAGGAATAAACACAGAAAGGGATTCGCCAGCGGAGACTTTTGAGAAACAGGATGTTGCAATGTGGCCTCATCATGGAAGGTTCTTTCCAAGCAGGGACATGCCATCCTAAAGGTAGAGCGAGGAAGCAGTGGGCAGAAAGCACTTTTAAAGGAGCATGGACAAAAACATTGAAAAGGATGAGGAGAAATAAATCAAGTATTTAAACAATAACTAAATTTAGAATACAGTAAGTCAAGCTTCAATTTAATTCAGGTTTAATGTAGAAAAATATTCCTATTTCCATTTATTATTAATTATTATTTACTCCCCACTGGCAGTCAATAATGTAATAATCTTCACAGGGGTAAATAACCACAATGTATCTGGGGCATTCAGGTGACAGAAACAGATGCTGTATGCTGTAATAACTCATGTCCTAGGTTTATTTAGAAGATTAACATTTATTTATTTATTTAAAACAAATAAAATTTTACACAAATGTATACATTAATAATGAGACAGCACACTTTTGCAAAAATCACTTGAAGAGATTACAATGGTGTTCTTTCAGAAAGGGTTAAAAAATTACTGTAAATGCTACGTAAAGCACACTTTAACTCATCTTTTTTTGCTGTTTAGGTTTAGGTTGTGAAAATGTGTTAAAAAATAACCCTATTTGCTCATCCACAGAACACAAAACATTCAGTTATATGTGGAAAAAAAGATGTATTATTTTTTCTACCCTAACATAAAACTGTGCCAGTTGGACCATTTTTCTGAGTTAATTTAAAGGAGTTTTTTTCTTAACCCAATTTAGGGATCCAGTAAACAACTGAGGGTCACACAGGAGACATGTGCCTATACCAAAAAATCCACACAAACCATCACTGGCTGGCTTACTGTTCTACTGCTACGAGCACTTGTGTGAAAACAATGTGCACACCTCCTCATTTCTAAGACATAACCAATCAAGACATAATAGATAAATCACTTGGTTCCTACCAGGTCTTAGATTGAAGTTCCGATGAACAACACGCAACATATTGCACATTATGCAAAAAAAAAATTTAAAAAACTAAGTAAACCGTACAAATAGTTTGTACAAAAAACTAAACCTTAACTTTTAAATAGCCAGTACGATTGCTTTTAGTAGTAATGACATAGCCTAATTGCCTCTGCCTAATGTTAACAGTTTATTTTCGAATAATTATGTTCTAATCTTCTCTACATTTTGCCCATTCATTGAGATTTGTCTATGCACAATTCTCTATCAGACTGTCATGTGGACCTTTACTGGCAACACTTTGATTCTTTCCTTTTTAAGCCATTCTGTTGAATTTCATGACCTAACTTCGAATCAGCCTCAGCTTTTGAGCAGATAGCCTCACATTCAACTCTTGAATACTTGAGGAGTTTTCAGCCAACTCAATGATTGCAAGGTGTCCAGGTACTGTGGCTGAAAAATAACCCCACATCACTCCCCACCGCCACTCACTGTCGCAGTTTGTGTGGGGTGTTGCTGATATGCTGTTTAGTTGTACAGTTTGAGGGAAAAGAAGAAGAAATGCTGCCTTCCATTTCAGTGAGTAAACTGCTCATATAATGAACATTTTTATGCATAGTTATAGTGATGTTGGTAGCACAAGTTTATCATTTTAAGTTTTTTTAAATTATGGTAACTTTTGCAGGAAAAAAGAGAAAAAACTGGAAATACTGTGTTAAAGCTTAGGTGACCTCTAGGGATATTTTTAGAAGTGAAAAACTGGAGGATACATTTTATTAGGGTTTACTGTTTGATAACTTTCCAATTTTTACAGTTGTACAGTTTTCCATGTGTTGAACCTGTATTAAATAGATTTTAGTCTTGTGCTGACTTTAAAATTTCATATTATGTAGAAACTCACTTGCAAAGAGAGAGAGAGAGAGAGAGAGTGCTGGGTTTGCTACCCAGCACTATTACAAAGCCCTTACTAAGAGTAAGACTGCTTTTACATCCAAGCCTGTTTCTTCCAGCAAGAAACCATTACAAAATGGAATTCTGATGATTTGACAATCTGATAAAAACATGCTCTGCATGTCTGCAATAATGATGAGTTGCTGCAAAATATATAAAGTACAGAACCTTGCAGGTGATGTCGTGAGATTAGGCAGTATATTCAGAATAAAGCTGCTGCCTGTGCATATGTTTTCAGTACTATCCAGAAGTGGGAAACAGTCAGAGCACTAGCACCATAATCCAAATCTTAAAAATTTGACCAATCACCTACAAATAAGTTGTTTATGTTGATTATATGCAAAACATTAGAGAAAATATTTTCATGTTCATTCAAAGTTGGGCTTGGGGTTTATGGCAATGTGTGATATGTAGCACAGTCAAAGCAGATGTTTTACAGATCAGCAAGTCATGGCAGCACAGGTTTTGTTGCTGTGAGTGAATGAGATATGACAAACAGTGCAGAACACTGCAACACTGCAAGTTATTTGAATGATTACAACTGTTTCAGTGATAGAATTACAACCTAGGGAAGCATAATTAGCATCGCAAATATTTCTGCAGCTTCTAATTTGTTGCATCTCAGAGCACTACGCTCAAGCTAACAAACAAATTACAGTCACTGTTCATTTATGACACAACCTTCGTTTCTATACGAGATTCTTTTCAACATCCAGCAACCCAGGTAGCTTTTAATAAGTAATTTTTCACCAGAGCCTTCATTTTTTTCTCTTGCTACCCTCATTTTACCCTCTCCCCTTCCCAAGACCCCTCCTCATCAATCGGCTGGTAGAGGAGGAAGCCCATCTGTCTATTGCTTATCTTCCCTCACCACTCTGCAGTCATATCACTCTGACCTAACCATCCATCTTATGCCTTTTCCCTCTATCATTGTGCACGTGTTTGTTTGTCTGCATGTGTGTTGGACCTTGAGCTGCCTGACCATGTTTTATTTCCACGTTTTTCCTCCAACTGGTTCTAAAAATCCAATGCTCCAAGGCTGTGCTGCATCACATTTCCTTCTCTCACACGTCTATTTGGTGTCGTCTAGTTGAGAAATAGAACATCTCGTCTGCCTCTTTATACTTTCAATGCTTTTGGATCATAATTTATTGGGGGTGAAGTGTCTGAAGGCAACCATTGACAGCTTTGCAAACCTTTGAACTTCACATCAAAGGATGACAAAACAGTTGGCACTGCTTAAGTTGGCAATTTGATCAGTTAAAATGAGTTGCTGTCATCTGGTGTGAAATATCACTTATACAAAATTCAACTGTTTGTAGAAACCCTGTTTTTTAATGAACATAAAATGAAAAAAACAGCCAGAGACCTGTCCTGATTTACAGAAGTTCTTTCAAACTGGCATTAAACCCCACATAGTATTAACAAGATGCAGAGCTGTCCCATTTATCATTTGCTGCCTGAACTGCTGGTATTTTTACCTTAATGGCTACAAATGTACTGGATGCATGTGATAAATAGCCTTTTTGATCTCTCGAGGAAAATATGTGCCCAGATACTGTGGGGTAAATGAACAGGTGCCAGTGATAAGATTTATTTTTTTATTTTTTAATGAACTGCAATCTATTTGAAACATGTATAAAGTGTAGCAGAGGTGCCATCTTGCTTCAGCTAAGCAATTATTTGTTTCACCACATTCAGTGGGGGAAAGTTATTTAGATAAAAACAGCATTTTTAGTCACTGCACTGCAACGAATCAAGCCATAGCTCACTTGAACATGGGTAGCAGCTGGAAAAATGCAGTCAGTTTTAAATTAACATTGGAAGTTTTGTGTCTCAAAAAGCCCCATCAACTTTTTCATAAGAGTCATGCCAGCAGGGAAAATGACTGTGTGTGTTATAAAAATATCAAATGAATGAGGCAAATATAAAATGCTCCTGTCATTTCAGAGTGTATTATGCAAACTATCTGCAAGTAATTAAATGTTTATTTGTGATAATAGAAATAATGAGTTTTTAGTTTTCACCTGGGTGAGCATCTGCTTCCCATCACTCACAAGTTAATCAAGATAGTAAGAATAATAAACTAGGAAAGCACAAATAATCATAAAAATTGTTTGGTTTTTTTTATTTGTTTTTCTGTCTTCTTCCAACTGGCGTCAATATTTCAATGTACCAGCAGGTTTGGTATAAGTGGTATAACTGTTGGTTCTATTTGCTGAAGCTTGGTTGTTGAAGACATTGATGGACAGATGGTCACATGTCGTGATTCTTTGGAATGACTAGCTCTTTTTAAAACAGTTTTTTTTCCATGATATGAGGTTATATCCATGGGGTCAGAATCTGGACCGAATAATTTACCTGAGAGGACTGAGCCCATTTAATTTAACCTTATCCTTGTACACATCTACCGTAAAGAAATTAATATATGGACCAAAGTGTGCACAACATCGTGAAACTGGAATATTAGAAACAAGTTCAAGACATTCTGATGGGTCTAATTTTCTCCGTAGGTGGTCCAAGTTAACAGAATTTACTGTTTGCTGCAGCTGTACATTCAGGGCATCTTTTGGCCCATTTAAGTTTGGCGTTTTTTATTTAAACTTTGACACAAATCTATTTTGTTTGTGTCATAGAAGCATACTTATTTTAGCTATGGTTAAAATGGTTTAGATAACATGTAAGTCGCTTTGGATAAAAGCATCTGCCAAATGACTGTAAATGGTAAATAGTATAGTATAGTATAGTATAGTATAGTATAGTATAGTATAGTATAGGATAGTATAGTATAGTATAGTATAGCATAGTATAGTATAGTATAGTATAGTATAGTATAGTATAGTATAGTATAGTATAGTATAGTATAGTATAAAAAATTAGATGAAAACTTTCATAGCCAAAGTATATTACACCGGTTTACACCAGTATTTGTTAGTTGATCACAGATACATAAAATAAGCAAAAACAGATCCATAAACCATACTAGATTCTGATGGATACAAAAACTATTTTAAAGGATATCTTGACATTATAACTCCAAAATTTAGCTGCTGGCTGAATTATCCTGCTGTCAGAAAGGAATGGAAATGCCAACAGCCAGAAAAAAAAATGATTCGCTCTGCCTCCAAGAATGTGACAGAAGAGTATGTAAATATGTTCGAGAAAGACGAGCTTCAGAAACCTAGCTGCTTTAATGGAAGAACTTTCTTTTTCTTTTTTTTATGGAAGAACAGGCTTCAAGTGATGATCGGATATTTCTGCAGCTGTTAAATGTGAGCTTTAATGCTTTCTTGGCAGCCTTATATTCACACTGATGTGGTATTCAGCCTTCTGCATTCATATCCATCTTTTGTACCTTGCATGCAACGTATCAGGATCTGCAGCTTTATTCTGTCTTTTATTTCAAGAGAGTTCACTTGGTTTTTGTATGTTTTCTTTTGTATTCCTGTCTCTAAACTGTAGCTCATTAACTGCACACATTACTCTGAAGACAGCCAGTAAAGCAGTTTGGAATCAAATTGATACAAAAGGACCTAATATTTTGCCACAGTGCCATTTGAGCATCCCCACACACTTAAACGCCACCACATTGTATCATATATCATTTTGCTGACAGATTTGAGATGAGAATACCGATCAGTAAACCCAGTTATAATGTCTGTAGTGGGATGCTCGCCAGCTATATTCATTTATGTTTTCTTGTGGTGCATATAAGGCATTTTAAAGGAGATGCTAATTAAGAGTATACACTGTGTGCATGTTATTTTGTCTGTGCGGTGTGTGCATCTGTCCCCAGGGATGTGGACTGCCTCTTTCATGGGTGGGTAATTATGGGTAATGTAGGATGACAGCAGAGTATAGACACATTAACTGCAAAGGGCTGTTTACTCTGACTTACAGCATCTTGAAACATAACTCATAAAAAAGGCGCACACTGCAGGTATGGTCACTTTTCTAATGCAAGCACTCAACATAGTGTATTACAACCATCTAATGTGGTCCTTCAATGAACACATTCTGCTCATTGAGCATATTCTATGGCATAAAATCTTCTTACTAATAATCAGTGTGAGACCATTAGGTTGTATTAGTGTAGAGAAATTACCAAGGAACTGTGAAATTAGATACTGCACAGCGTGTATGTTTACTCTTGTCCATTTGTATGTGAGAAATAATGCAAACTATTTTGATATGTGCTTATGTTTTTCCTTTCTGCTTGGAGAATCAGCGCAATGTCTTTCTATCCTGCAATGCAAAGCAATTTAAGTTGATGCATTGCATTTAGGCAAAGGCAAATTCACAGCAAACACAGTTATGGAACAACAGTGGATGGCTTCTTTACTCTGCTGTAAATGAAACACAAGGGCTATTTTTTATTTTAACAAGGTAAACAGACCACTATCCATCCGTGACAGGAGATATTACAACAACAAAAATAATCTTGGTTATTCGCCTGCTAACCGAGTTTGCTTCTGTGTGTCTCTGGTGTGACATAAAGCATACAATTCAACAGTGTTATTCTTGGCTGAATCTAACAATTGATATCCCTCTCTGACCAATATTTCCTGTCATAGGTAACATGCTTTCTAAATGAGATGATTGAATCCATATCTGTCAGTTGATATGAGGGTATAGGCACCAGAAGGTTAGCTATAGCCCAAGTAAAAAACGGGAAGTTTTTTCCAATTTATTCATAATGAGGAGGGAAGTCTGGACAGTTGCTTCTAAGAGCATGCATACTGAGAGCTGCATAGTAGATATGCTAATAACTGCAGTTGTTTAATTCTAATGCTTGGTGGTGATGTAAGAAGGCCTACACAACACACAGTTGGCAGTTTCTATTGATATCACATTCCACAAAGCAAAAACGTATCAGCCAACTAGTCAAACAAATAATTAGAGTAATCAAATAATTAAAAAGTTTCAAAATATTAAACATATAAATACAACATTATGCTTAATGAAGTGCATATATCTGAGAATTCATTGCTTAGTAGGAAGTGATATGGTAAGTGCATTGATTTTGTGTAGGTTTTATTATCCACCAACATCAGCTAATTTATTTTTCTTTTAAATTCTAAATTCCTGGTAAAACAATCTTTTGGCTAAAAACAGGGCATATAGGCACATAGAACTGAGATGTATTTTAGACAATAAAATGTTATCACCACACCAATGTGTGATATGTGTGATAAAAAACATTTACAGTGTTACAAGTACTGTAACTGTTTCTAAACTGTTAATAAGAGAACACGTTAAAGTACTAAAATGACACTTTTTTTAGATATTTGTTTTCCATGTTTTGAATAGAAACGTCATTAAAATGCATTTTTCCAAACATTACTTAAGCTTGTTTTTACAATTTTAATGGCTTTTTTTCAAATATTCGATTAAGTTGTTCAATAAAATATTCTTAAAAAATGTTTATTTGTAGGTTAAGTATGATATAAATAAGATGTAATTATTCAAGATTATTTAATTATAAAGCTTTTTATTAATTAAGTGTCACCATCATGACAAAAATACAGACAAGTGTAGAATGTTATCATCATGGTTTTTTTTTTTTTTTGTTTTGTTTTTTTTTAACGTGTCTGTCCAGCATCTCAGCAGGCAGAATGATGGTCTGGCTGCTATATTGTGCTGAGCAA
>JBAMHV010000025.1:10051742-10068486 GCA_037177535.1 Pseudomugil gertrudae
CTCGGTGAAGCACATAAAACTGCACTCTCTGTATTCTTTCTGAGACCCAGTTAGCACCTGGAGCTCATCAATTTTGTGAGCTAGCAATCTCACGTTAGTATCACAACATTTGGAAGAAACTATATACATATATACACATGTATATATACACACACAAACACACACACATACATACACACATTATATATATATATATATATATATATATATATATATACACACACACACACACACACACAACATACTGTACGACTTTGACATTATCTGAGGATGGCTGTGTGCATGTTGATAGAGTAAACATGGCTGTGGTGACAGTTTTATTATAAATCAAAGGATTATGTCCACACTGATTATTAGCACATTTGCCTTTCAAATCATTTTCAAGTGTTTAACTCCACAATCTACATCTGAAGTGGAAATGAAAGTTTTGTTTCCCATTAATTAAAACACAAATCTTTCTGAGTGGTGCAACTAGAGTAAATAATTAGTGTTATACAAAAACAAAACTAAAACATGAACATAGAATAGAATACTTTCTTATTCTTGCTTTTACACACACAGAGACACACACACACACACTATCACAACAAAGCTGCAGGCTGTAAATACATTAAACAACTAATCAGCCAGTCAGCACATGTGCGGCTGCAGATAAATGAGAATGAGTGTTCTCATTCTCAGTGGATCACCACCTTGTAACTGTCCTATAATACACAGCAGGAGTACCTACAGAGAGTGCGCATGTATGCGTTTATGGTGACAGGAGCCTGACACTCTGTTTATCCCATAATCTGCCCTCTAAGGGCAAGTCTGCTCAATTCAGATTGTGATCTGCATGTAATCTACAAGGACATCATAGTCAGCATACATGCACACGCACTGAGATGCTATTTAAACAAATTCGGACATTTGGTAGCCTCTTTGTGGGCCCTCAAAATGTTTAACTTACTTTGTTTTAATCTAAAAAGCACACACAAAAATCAATATACACAAATGCTTCGTCCTCAAGCCATGCAGAAACACACACATGCACTCAGAGCACTGGGTGGCCTTTAGCAGCATCTGATAATTTGATTCAGCCAATCAGTGCTCATCAGCCCACTGGCAGGGAGAATATGGTAGATGTTATTTGTTCTTTGTCTTAGACACACATGCACACATTTTGCACTTCTAAGCATCATCCGTGTACACACCTCACCTCAAAGAACTGGAATAATGAGGAGTTTATTTGCAACTTCCTCTAAATACAAATTTTCTCTTCACTCACAGAAATATACAGGAAAACAACATCCCAAAGATGCTCATGGAGCTCAGCAAAGAGGCTTCTTTTGCATCATTTTCAGATTTTAGGAACTTAGTCTGTCATTCTTAGTTGTGTCTCTCTCTGTTGGGAAATCTCCCTCATTTGGTTTCACATCATTATGCTACAACTTGAAATGGCTTTCCATCTGTGCACAGCAGTTTACAATTAATATGTAGATGAATGTGATGCCTAAAAAACACAAGTATTGCTTCATAAAATTGTGCTTTCATTGATGCAAAACCACATTGCAGCAGTGCTGCTGTGCATGCATGTGGCTCATATGACATCCTATAAGATTAATGAAAGAACTTGAATTCCCCACTGCTTGCAGCCTAAGCTTTGTCAACACATACACACGTATGCACACATACAACCATGATAATAAGGAAGTGTTCTTGTTCATTAGAGCATCTCTGTCCTGAGGTTGTGCTGCCACAGGACAAATAAACTGAGGCTGAAAGGAAGTCCCTTTCTTTCTCCCCTCATCCTCATTCCTTCATCTTTGCTCTCTCAAAGCCCTTAATGCATTGACCACTTTCTCACACAGCCTTCCTTTTCTTTTCAACATCTGCCTGTTTCGCCTTTGTTTGTTTGTCTTTCTGCCTCATCACACTTCCTTCACCATCCTGTCTTGATGCATCAACTTTTTGCTGTAAAATGGATGCACCACTGGAGCAGCCCGTCTTTGTTTTACTTTGTTTGAAGCTTTTCATCCACATCTTCACCTCGAGGCCTCTGTGAACCTACAATGGCAAACATTCACGGACCTCAGTGGTACCAATTAAGGTAAACAGAACAATGGATGATCGCAAAGGAGAAGCTTTTTGAGTCTACTTAGCATTATGATGCTTTCTTAGTTAGGTTGAATGTTACAGCCAATTTACCCCTAGAGCTCTTTTCCCAACAAATATTTATTAGTAGAAAAGGTCCAAAGTAAATTTGTTTGAAACATGCCTCATCTCTACTGTAAGCAGCTGTAAAACTGACAGAGGGCTTGACATTACAAGAAGCTCCTCTTGTCAGTCCTCTCTGTATAAGCTGTGACTTTTTTTGGTGTTACTTTTTTTGTAACATGTTTAAATGACATCGCTGTATGCAAGTTATCACAAACCATTCAGCCAAAAGATAAAACTGGTGCCGAAATTCTGTGTTGGTCCTTAGGCTGCCAAAACAATTCCACTGGGGCATGGCAAGGGGACTGCCGGGATTATCCTATGCTTGGCATTTATGGATTGACAGAAGCTCTTCCTGGTATTTGGGGTTTCAGGGTAGGTACTCAGCTGATTATCCTTGCTCTGGGGGCATTCTGCCAGATTTCAGTCAAATGAATCTCGAGAGGCATTGTAGAAGACATCTGAAAATGCTGGACGTCTAAACAGCTCAAGCTACTTGACATGTTTCCAAGGCAAATTCTAAAACTTTGATTTGCAAGTACAATCAGTGGTTGGGCATCAAATGCACGTCAAGAACCAGATATACCAAAAGAGTCCACTGTAGAGTCAGTGGAACTCTGTAAAACTGTATTTACCATTTATGCTGGCAATGGTCAGCCTGTTGATGAGATAAGGCCGAGATAATAATGAAGGAAAAACTGTCCATGGGGTTAACCAAGTTTTCTCCAGGTACACAGACTTGAGCTAAATTGGCTTTAAAAACAAAATTCCACAATGTTTTCCACAAAACAAAAATACAAGATTGACATTAATTAACAATCCTAAAGGTCCTGATGGGAGATTGGTGGTCTGTGGTTAAGCGCCTTGGACCAAACCATTCCAAATTACGGTTTTTAAAAATAAAATCCTTGCTAAGAACAAGGAAGCTACAAACTCAATTTTCCAAATTTCTGCCATTTTTACATGTAATTATTGACATAGCAATGAGGATAATATTGCACATGGTACACACTTTTTTTAGGAGAAAAGCTAATCAGTGCAAATGCAAACACAATATGTTGCAACCCATTTTTCTCCTTATGTGTTTTCATTTCAGGAATTTGAACAGTACCGGTATGCATTTCAAATGGTACAAAAACTTTCATAAATTACTACATTTTGTATGAAAATCTGATTTTGGAACAATGGTAATGTTTTTCCAATTTCAGCAATGAAGCTCATTTGAGACCGTTCACTAAAATATAAAGGCTCTCTATTTGTTACTGCGCATTTAATTAATTTTGAGTCAAGTTTAGTCAAATGCATGCCAAAGTCATTTTATTGACATGTTTAAATACCTTATGACAACAAGTACTGCTTCAGTGATCAAATTAGGCTGATACATATGCATGGTTGCACCTGCTTTGTTGTTCTTGACTGTGCCAGCTGATTGTATACGTAAAGATGTTACATAACAAAAACGCATTTTAAACAAAATGACAAACACATCTTATATAAGGAGGGCCCAAGTCCTCAATTTTGTGCTGCAACTTTTAGATGCAACCCATCTTGAACAATTCATTTCAGTTCAACATTATTTGTATAGCACCACTGCATGACATTGTCATCTCAGGGCACTTCACAGACATCATATTGAGCCAATTCATCAAAAGTAGCCTAGCTAAGGGAAACCAAAAGTTTGCAACTTTGATCCAATCCCCAGCTTGAGCAAGCATGAGGTGACAGTGGGAAGGAAAACTTCATTTTAACAGGAAGGCAAAACCTCCGGCAGAATCACACCCGAATTAAATGAATAGCTCCTTACGAGGGCTCTGCAGAGCTGAATGATGTGGATTTCTAGGTGTGTTGGATATGGGACACATCTAAAAGTTTTAGGACAGTGGATCTCAAGGACCGGATTTCGAGGACCGAACTTGGCCACCCCAGCCTTAGATGTCTTTACTTGTGGCATATATCCATAAATCTCAGATTTATATTGATCAAATTACAAAAGGATTTACAAGCCAAAGTCACGATCTAATGACAGCGAAGGCAAAGTGAAGTTGGTTACGCCTCTACGTGGGAGGTTACACAAGAACCTTATCGCACTTCCATTTCCAATATCTGGTGAAAAATGCAAGCAAGCTGGCTTGGCAGCAGCTCCCACTCTTGTTTATTTGCCTTTATAGATTTTTCTCTCTCCCTCCCAGTTTTCTTTCCTCTAATGGAGCCCACCAGTGTGTCACCTGCCAAAATGTGGAGAGTATTTACAACATGTGTGTGGGCGGGTGTGTGTATGCGTGTGTATGAACACACAGGTGTCTGGGCGGGGGGGTATGTGTGAATCAGGTTGAACATTGTGGACTTTCACAGCATGTTATTTGTCTGCTGCTGTCAAATGAGCTCACTGTACAAGGAAAAAAAAGTGGAACAATCATAGGGCTGTGGCACCGGTGGCCGTCTGGCAAATCAAAACAAAGCAGAATCTTATTGAATTGTCCTGTCACATGGGATCACCCTGACTTTGTGTATTAAAAGCAACTCTTGGCTGAAACCTGGCCAAGTGGGCCATAACAATCAATTAAGTGCTTCTGGGTCTGTTTGCTTGTTTGCAAAGCAAAATGGGAACTGCAATTTACCACAATCAATAAAGGGAAAAAAGGGATGATATTTGCAGAGAAAATAAAGGGTAAATGCATTGAGAGAGAAAGAGATGTACAAATTACTGCTGAGAAGCTCAACACCTTAGATGGAGGAAATCAAAAGCCTGCAAAACAAATCCCTTCACTGTGCCTCTTCATGCTGCTCTCACAGCCTCCCATTAAAATAAGGGTTTCTATGACCATCACCTTTTACAAGTGACTCACTTCCAGATGACCACTACAAACTGGATTGCTATCTCAAGAGAAGAAGTAGGGAAAAATAGAGGTATGAAATAAAATGTATTACTTTAAATTCATCACCTTTATGAGATAAAAAAAAGGAAACAAATACGTAGACTTCTTTGGTGAAAACATGCCAAATATCATCTGGAATTTTAGCTAGCATACCGTTAGCAAAAAGACCACCATGTTAAATGAACATAGGTTTCCATCATTGTAACATATCATCTTTACTTGTAACGCTTGTAATCTTAGCAATGTAGAGGAGAAAATGTATTAGATTAACTGTTAGATCAGTGTGAAAAACAGTTATTATACCAGCTAATTTCAAAAGAGGTTATTATTAATGCATCATTGGCAATTAATGAGATTGTACTAGTATTGTTAACAGTACTTGGTTACTTGGTAGTTGGTACAATACTTGGTTAGCTAGACCAAGCCAGTAGTTGCAGGGACATCAGAGTAGATCCCCAAAATTTGGCCTTTAGAAAAATTCAACTTCATATACAGTTTCACCATCAAGATCATTAAGATGGATTCAAATGGGTTTAATTTGCCATGGTAAAATTATTAGACGGACATCTTTTAGACCTAGATTTTTTTAACTGAAAAAAATAGATATAATGTGTACATCTGCAGGCTTTCAAGATGGACTTTTTCAGCCAAATATGTCTTTTTTCATATTATTAAGTTATTCTTAAATAATGAAAACTTTGATTGGAAGAAATGAGAAGAAAAGAGCAATGAATTAATTTTTAATTAAATCATAATGATGTAAGTCAGTTAATCAGAATCAGAAAGGCTTTATTATTCCCAGAGAGAAATTGGTGCATTACAGTGCTCATTCCAACAGTTACATAGAATAAAAGAAGACAGAAATATATTTAATAAAAGAGACGTATGAGTGAAAGTAAGGTTGAAAATAGCATGCTGAATTAAGTAAAAGTATAAATAAAAAACTAAAAGTACATGAACAATTAGATTAAACATAATATTTACAAGTGATTATGATAAAGACCTGATCTAAGTTATGGGATATGATGACCACAGGAGAGAGCGATTTGGTGTGGAGTTCTGCATTGCAGCTCGCTTGTGGTTCTGCCCGGCCATCAGTTATTGTGGCATATGATGAAAGAGAGACAGATAGCAAAGCTCAGGACATACTGACAATAAAGGCAGCAACAGCTCCAGTCACTGTACTGGCAAGAGAGGTGGTTAAATAAAGAGATACAGTGAAACATTATGCAATCAAATCAGGGCAAAACAAATATATCAAACAGAGGAGGTTAGAGCTTTTAGATTTTTTTCAAAAGAAAGATGCTGGTAGAAAGTTGTTGCCCTATCAAACACGTTGAAATATGAGAATTCCAGAAAACCATTTCAATCATAATCAGGATTCAGGTTTAGTTTGGTATCAAATTCTTTCTGTATGATGCACAGCTGCATGTGACATGTTTCCTGTCACAGAATCATAATGTCATTCACAACTGCAAGGTCAAGGGCATTGAACTTTGAAGCCAGTCTCAACACAGCTTGCATTGTTGCCAAGCTCATTCTAGCGATTCTTATTACACACACACACACACACTGTCATGCACCTCTGCTCAGCTCACATGGGTTGCAAAGGAAACAGAGGGAGGAAACATTAGCAACAGTTGGATAGACTGGATGCATAAAAATATTAGAGAGTGATTTATGGCCCATGTCGATAGCCAGTTCCAGGCAAATAGCACTGTGTAAGCTAAGGCCCTTCTGGCATCTCTATCGACCATTCTGGGATATGGGTGACAGGAAAATATTATGAAGACATAATCTTTTAGCATCAACCAAAAACAAAATAATCCTATGAGACTGCTAGATTTGGTACCAACAGTAGTGCTGCCAGTATCCTAACCCCAAAGTCATCAAAAAACATTAGGAAAATTCAGACAAGTTGAATATTATGAATGACAGTATTCTCTGATTGGTATTGTAATGACTGACATGCCACTTTTTATTAAATTATACAGCAACACATTTCTAAATGTGTTTATGTTTGAGTTTACCAACACATTTTTAAGTAAGTGGGTTTTTAGATGACAATTCATTACGTTTAACCTTTTTCTTCTCACTTAAATTAGTTTAATTGCAACACTTGTTCTACTAATGAAAGACAAGAGGATTATGTTTCAAGTGGAAGATCGTTTCACTCTTGGAAGGACGATTATTAAAGAATATTTTGTTGAAGTAGATACATAATAGCAACCAAAACAATAATTATTTTGTTTAAACAATAAAAGCTAATGCATCACTGCATTTGTATAGAAGCATTAGCACTGTGCTGTGGATTCTGGTTTAGAGGTATAATTAGAATATTTGAGTGTTCTGGATTACTGAAAACTGCATATGCTTGCAAAGGTTAAACCTTGGGGTTGGTCTTCCACATTACAGGATGTGGCTGGCTTTTCAGCATCAGTTGTGTGTATGTATGTGTGTGTATTTGTGTGTGCATAAATTATGTATTTTAATGAGTGACATTAACTGTGCTACCACAGCACTCTGTGGCAGGGACTAGACTTTTAAAAGTCAGCATCTATTCATTCATGTGAAAAAGAATTTACACCTTTCACTGAGCCCTTAGAACACACTGTAATAACACACAGGCTGCAATTTTAAAAATAAATAAAAGTTTTGAGGTATCAGTTTTGAGGGATGTGGGTTAGCTTATGTCCCAAAGTAAAAAATAATAAATGACACAGGGTCATTGATTACAGTCAAATTTTTAAAACTTGTTTCATTATTAATTTATTTTTAAACCCTGTGATGGCCCCAGGACCCTCGTTGTTAATTACTTTACTTTTCTTTCTTGCAGTGGCATGAGCCACATCTAGTGTCTGTGGGTGGTTTTCGACCAGGCTGGTTCCCGTGCTAGTTCGGAGTCAGAGCCAGATGAGGCACCGATTCTTTGGTTTTCAAACCCCCTGAGCAACGGCTCTTGGTTCTCAAAACTGGTTCAATCCAGGCACCAACTGCTGTGCTGGGCCAGAGTTGAGAAACGGTTCACGCAGCTTACGTCTGCAGCTGGGGGCGGGCCTACCTGGCCAAAATAATAGTATATATATATATATATATATATATATAGAAATACTGAATACTGTGGCATTTTATTTGTTGGTGTTTAGGTCAAGCCTGAAAAATTTTATAAGTTGCATGCTGCTGAAATATGTCACAAAAAGCAAATTCTTTTAAAAATGGAAGAGCAACAATACTGTAAATAAAACTGTAAAAAGGCTCAAATTATGAGATCCAAACTGTAACGGCTGCAGTCTATCTTCCTGTGCTGCAGACCATACAGAATATGTGAAGTGAGCTTTCCTTATGCCGTTATGAGCACCATTCAAAATTAAATAAATTCAGAGAGAAGTATTTGAAAAGTACAGATATTTTGCTTTAGTACCACCTACAGTGGCTGTGAATTCACATGTCAAACTGTAAAATCCAATCTCAGTTGGCACAACAGAATTCCTAAAGCACATCATGCCGTACCTTAGGGGGTTGAAGCCAAAGGCTGGAGACACTCCGTCAACAACATAAGTTCACCAAGAGGGGTGAGTGGTTTTCTGTAGGACAAATTTCAGGTCAATTTGAGCCCTCTGTCCTGGGTTTGCCCTCAGTCTAAAACAGCCAGACTATTTTTAACACAATTTTCTTTATGCTTTCCCATCCCAATCATAGAGTTCTGTATATTCTGCAAACCACAAGGAAGAACGGTAACTAATGCTAATTACTGAGGTATCAGCTTTTAAAAATAAGCCTAGTTCAGGAGTTTACAGCCTATCTGTCTATT
The DNA here is from genome assembly GCA_037177535.1 of Pseudomugil gertrudae. Taxonomy (NCBI): domain Eukaryota; kingdom Metazoa; phylum Chordata; class Actinopteri; order Atheriniformes; family Pseudomugilidae; genus Pseudomugil; species Pseudomugil gertrudae. The sequence goes on from JBAMHV010000025.1 coordinate 10,060,626, forward strand.
TGTCCCATGCTCTGAAGTGCATGCTGACTATTTTTTGTGATTTATCCACAGATCTTTTCAAGCTGGTGACATTGACTGCATATAGTTTGCAAATCAAAATCATACTCAAACCTATCGTTTCCTTGTGTACCTTTAGCTTTATGTATACATAGTGGTGTGTGCATTAACTGTAGGGTCAAGTTACTTTGGAGTTAAACACTGAACACTACATTTTGCTTAAAATAACTTGTCATCGCCTCTTTGTTTCTATGGTAACACTCTATAGGCTTCTATTACATACAGTCTTGTATTTTTGGGACTTTTCTCCCTGTAATTGTGCTTTCCTAGCAGCTCAGGGTCAATCTTGGAGGATTTGCTGCAGGATCACCAGCCACTGCGAACAACTGTCATTCATCTCACTCTATAGCCTTGGGCCTAAGAAAACTGTGTACAAGCTCAGGCATACGCCTACATCATTGCGCTGAACCTACAACACACACAAATACACACCTACACACCCTCAATGGTGGATATCCAGTCAGGAATAAAACCTGGATGTTCCAGAGAAGCCATGTGTTTAGAGGAGACATTTCAAGCTGGGTCTCACCGCAAGGTCACAGCCTGCAAGCAGCAGCAGCAATAACGACTCTCCATCTCCCAGCCCCATTTAACTGACTGATGTTTTTTGACATGGCGGAGCAATCGAGCCAGTTAGCCTCTGGGAGGCTTCAATTAGAACCAAGACTTAATGCAGCAGAGAACTTTGAAAAGCCTGATATGAGGTTACTGCCAGACTCAAATCAATAAGGAGAATATGGTTAAAGGCAGTATTGCTGAACACAATGCTGAAAGACCTACACGAGAACTCAGAAATATGTAGTTGGAGATAGGGAAAGACAGACAACCAAGTTTCTGTTGGTAATCAATGCAATTAGCTAAACTGAACCTGTTCCTTAGCTGTCATATGAAAAGTTTAAAAGCAATTAGATATGTTGGTTTTAGTCAAACATGCTTCAATATTCTCTTTTTTTAAAAGTAATTTATTCTAAAAGAAACAAAGGAGAAATTATTGAAACCTGTTGCAAGCACGATGCATACACACACTTGTTCACTTACATTTTGTTCTGGTATGATAATGATGTGAAGCAACAAGGCTGTGAACGATGCAGTTGAAGCACTATTTCACAGCTCCACGGACAGATCCATTTCCTCGCTGAAGGCATGCGATGCAGCCAAGGCTCCTATATAACTGCTATTGCCACCTTGCATCAGCCCTATATACCTGATTTATAGACGAGATGTGTGTCATTCCACACTCCCTCAGGGACCGAGTCTATTTGATCTTTTCAGGGGCAATTAAACCGCCATGATTGGCCATGCAAACTGAAATATGATGAACTATGATCATGAGTTTTACTTTGTTTAGTCCTGGTGATTCTGTATTTCACAGAAAAAAAATGGGATTTTACTTCTTGTTTGAAATACAAGTATTGCGAATATTCCACATATTTGCATCAGCTTTGTATCAAATGTCTAATGCAAAACTCTTATCCGTCTTGTCAGTTCTTGAGTACATATTGCATTGCTATTTTTTTTCCTTTTTTTGTTTTTCTACTGCTCATCAAAGCTCCGAGTGTGCCAGAAAAACACAATTTGAAGGAGCAGTGAAAAAAAGACAACGTTGAGTCAGAAAGACCTTGAGGTTGGCTGTGCATCATTTTCCCCCACAGTGCAAGTGCATCATTGTCTGGGCTGTAGCAGTCAGAAATGACAACAGAGGGTGACACTGAAAGGTCTCAGAGTTCAGCTGCCTCTGACACAACACCACACATGGAAAGAGAAAGGAGGCCAAATCTGACAAAACAACAACCTTAAAGCACTAAGGAGCTCTCAGACACACACGCTCACACAGAAATATGCATACGCTTTTCCTCCTTCACCCATCCAGTCATCACAGTCTCTCTGCCATTCGTAATTTTATGACTGAAGTCCACAGAATTCATTGGTTTTGAGAGAATAAAATGCTCAACTTGGGAAACAGAAATATTTCTGTTCCAGTGTAACAACACAATTAGCTCAGCTTCATCCTCAGTACTTTTATATTTGCATCGCAATATCCTCAGAGGGATGTCTTTTTAGGATTCTTTCCAAGGTTCTTAGTTACAGATATCATCCTTTAGTCTCTGCAGTGTGAAGATCAGATTGTAAATTGTATGACACCTCTGCTTCCATATACTTAATACTGATAACAGATTCAAAATCAGATACTTGAGGCAATTTTAGGTATGACCAACAAGGTGGTATGTGATTAAGACTATACTAATATATTGTTTTCAGTTGTTTTTTTTTATATTAAATAACATTTTGATTGAATTAATTGCATTAATATATTTGCTGCCTTTTGTTCTCCTTGTTCCTTCTGCCACTAACTGAACAGACGGCAATTTGGCAATCGACCATGGCACTTACTAACACTGGCTAAAGTGAGAGAAATGATATGAGGCACAAAGATTTCACACAGAAACTGAGCTGTAATCACAAAGTTGTTTTTGTTAACTGCCAATAGTCTGAACAAGTCTGCCATACTCTGTCTGTACTTCCAACTCTGCATTCCTGCTGTACAAGATAGTTCAACTGCATAATGTGTGTATTTTACAGGTGGGAGGGGAAGGTGAAAAAAAGTGGTGGCTGAACTGAAACACTGCATGTCGCTGTGAAGGAAAGAATTTATATATCTGGATGATAAAAACTGAAAACGGGGAAGTGTGTTACTAAATATATGAATGATGGGATTTAAATAATTCTGTATTGCTTTTCAAAGGAAAAATTGTGTAAAAAATAGAATTTCTATTCATGGAATTGTGTTTTTGTTATAACATATTGTTACATTTATGATTTATCTGAACATTACATTCATTTTAAGCCTTATTTATATTCCTTAAACCATGAGCATTACTTGGATTTCCAATTCTATCCCTCACACATCCTGTTACTGCACTGACTCCTTCAGAGCTTATGGTTTTTACTGTTAAACAGCAGTGTGTAGCACTAAATACTCTACCTCTGGTAGATTGTAACACACTATGGACTGGGATACAAGTACATTTGATAAATGCATACTCTGCATTGGACCTAAATTAGCTCAAGAGAAAAAAAATAATTCTGTTAAAATAACATTGTCTTAATTGGAATAAGGACTTAATCAGGATAATATCAGAATATTTTATGTAGTTATTGTGGACTCCTGTTTTAGTATTGGCTCTTCCTGAGAGCTCAGGTTGCTTCACTTTGTGAAGAGATACCAATAGGTGACTTTAAAAAAGCCACACTAAAATTTGTGTGTGTATGACCTGTTGCTAAACTTTTCTTTGAACTGTTTAAAAAAATTATTTGTTTTTAAGAGCAAGTAACAAGCAACACACAGGTTATCTTCAGGTTAAGCTAATTCAAACAAAAGTGAGACAACTGTAATTGCCTTCATTTGGCAGCAGATAAGCTATAAATGTTGCAGGTGGCCGAGAACTGTCTTGTCTTAACCACACTCACTGTTACCATGGTAACGAGGAGTGTCAGCAATTCACAAGGACTGAAATGTTAAGGATTATAACTTTAACCTAAGTGACATTACAGTAATCTATTCACATAACCAGCTTACATAGTGAGTGAAATTTTCAAAGCTAAATCAGGAGACTGAGGATGTCCTCACACACTGAGGATGAGTGTGAGCTGCAAACGAAGGAGCCAGTGTTCTGGAAATATGTAAAGTGTGGATTCATCATGGCTTTCAGTCGTTTGATATGTGACTGAGGGGAGGAGAGGGTAAAGCAGAAACGTCTCTCCTCATTAGATCCGACAGCCCCGGTCCTCTAACACACAGGCAGAGACTCCTATCCTTCCTCCACCAGTCAGCTCTTGCAGTATGGCATCAGTCCATCCGCATGAGTTACTCTAACTCTTCCCTCAAGTCAAAATCGGTGCATTCTCTTGATCCGATTGGGCACGCACATCAACATCACCTCGTGTGAACAGAGGAGATAAAGAAGGAAGGTTTACTGTTTGATGTTTGGCCAAGTGTTGTGGCTTCACAGTCACACAGCTGATGTAAGGCACATTCCCTACGGGTATCAACTTATTGTTTCACCTCCTAATCTTTCCATGCTGTCAGCCTTGTTTGTCTTGTCCTTGTACCCTTTTTCTGATTTACCACACCATTACAACTGCGAAAAACATGGCCAGAATTTACCTGTGGAAACACAAGTGGGTGCAAAACACTAAGTAACATCTCTGAACACATTTTGTTCCTTATTTATATTATTTTTAATTATATGAAAATATTTTATTAGTCATGTAACATAACGAAATTTGAATTAAAGTCTGTTAACAGATTTGAGTGCCTCTTGGGTTTAACAGTTTAAAATCATGGTATGGCAAAGTCTTTTGTTAACAGACCAACTAAAGAAATAAAATAAATTAATAAAATAAAATAAAATTAAACAAATAAATAAATAAAATTAAAATAGAATAGAAATATTGTTGTTTGCATGGGTTTTATCATCTAACCTCATTGCAGAAAAAAATATATTTTGCGAAATGTCCAACAAAAATGAATTAAAGGTATCTCTGGAGAAACAAGATGTGCAGTGAATAAGCTTAGTTATAACACAATAGGAAAATGTTTTTCAGAAATGCTAGTTTTCTAATTAAACAAAACAGCACTGGAGTAAAATGGATAAAAATATGCAAGAAACATAATCAGTACTTCAAGGACACTTACCTCCCTTGCAAAGGGGAAGAGCACCGCTTTGTCTCACAGGGATTAAAAACTGCTGGATTTTTTCTTCCACATTTAAAAAAAAAATCTAATGGTCCTAAAACAACCAGTTATGATTTAATCACTGACAGTTTACTCAATATAGAAGTCTATAACAAACACTAAATATGTTGTCATTTGTAGTTCAGTAAGAACATCTGTTGTGCTCAGAGGTGTGCAAACATGACCAGTAGGCCAATTAAAACATTTGCCAGTTAAAGCTTCATGACTGATTCAGGAAATACCTGACAGAAAATTTGTTGAAGGTTTTATAGACATAAGAGAAAATCTTGATGGAGCAGACAGAGGGTCTCCTGGCTGAATTACTCAGAAGATAAGGCAGTACTGCTAGTCAGACACCTGAATACTGGATGAGGCAAACAGGTATAGACTGCTGATGGAAAGGATGACAGAGCTAGACTTCTCCTGGTTGAAGAAGACCTTTTAAAGATTCAGTTCAGTAGAAGAAATGTATCTGAAGAAGGTATACAAGAAGTCCTTAAGGCCCGACATTGACTAACTCATTATGTAAGAAAATTACATTAAAAAATATTCATCTAATTAAACCCAAGAGGAAAGATTCTGAAGTTGTAGCAAGTTGCTTTAGTGGATTATATTGTTCTGAAGGGTTTTGCTTATCACCATCCAACTGAGCATGCTCAGTTTTTCTCTACTGTGTTGTGAGGAAGAATTATACCTGTGCAACATTCGTCAACACCATGCGTGGCCAACTCAGGTCCACAAAAGCAGCAGTCCCACAAGTGTTGGCTTTCCCTGCATCCACACATCTGACTCAAGTCAACGGGTAATTGGTAGACTTGTGCAGAGTTCGAGGTAAAGCTCTGAACAAGTCTGCTACGGTTTGTGGCTCTGGAGGACCAGAGTTGGCTCTCTTTTTCAAGACACTCAGCTTTAGGATCATCCGATTGGTTCTTAGTCACTTGAACCATCGTGATCGTTAATTCATAAAATATTTTGATCGATTGATCGATCTAAACATTTCAATCAAAACATATCTATCGATCGATCAATAGATATAGATTGATAGATCTGGCAGAAATCTCCCTGCTAACATTTTAATGTGCAGAGGTCTATCTTTACCCTGATGTGTCCAAAATGAGAAGCACAATATGACTTCCTCATTTCAGCTATCTGATGACTTTATCTATCATCTGACTTCTATCGTCTTTATAATCTTAAATCAACCGTAAACACACACTACTGCATTCTCTGTATACCTTTTGCATCCATGTTAAACATTTCAAACTCATCTTTTCTTGTTAGCTAGGGAAATCACATTTTACACCAGAGGAGCTTGAAGAAATGTTTGTAATTATCTCCCTGTTCCTTTCTGCCTTGCTTCCACACCAACATCATTTTGTTTGGTTTTACTTTTTTTGTTTTGTTTTTTTTTTTTTTGGGCGGGTTAGTGTTATTTTCTTCTTTAATTAGTTTTAGGGAGCTTATTCACTTAACTCCACTATCAACTTTCCTGTTGCCATGGATACTTATAACGGACCTTGAAAAAGTCCAGTATATGTGGAGAAACCCCACTGAGCAGCACAGCCTCTTAACCAATTTTAAAAATAATAGCTAGTCTTACAAATCACTTTCAAAAGTCAGTTCCTGAAAAAATGTACATGGGTTTATAAGACCTACTACAGATCGTTCCCACTTAGTGGGCACTCTAGAATATATGTGTTTATATGTATAGCAATGATTAAAGCATTCTAGTGGCTGTCATAAGGATAATCAAATATTGCTTTAACCTAATCTTTCATCCGACTTAAATTTTGCTGAGAAATTGAAGGCATTTTAATTCAATGTATATTTTTCTGACAATTTTATTGAGAAATTAAATAAAATCTTAAAGAATGAAACTCACTCAATATTTGTGCAAGCAATGCTTCATTATTCAGTTGCATATGCAACACCAGTATCATGAAACACTGGAAGGATAACAGTAGGTAGTTCCAAAAATGTGTACACAACTCCCACAGCACAGTTCATTGCTAACAGCTTGAGTGATTTCTTTTATTACTGAAACTATGATGGAGATGCTTCCACAGATGCTGCGCAACCAAGCAGATGACTTTCTCTGTGTGCAAAGTTTTGTGATATCCATTTTCATGAAGACACATTATAGTGAAGTGATGAAGAATAATTTGCACCCAGAAGCACTGCAGTGTTAATTGGCAGAGCCGCCGTTATCTTCCAGTCATAATACAATAAGAGGAAGTAAAAAAAAATGTGGCAATTCTATTACCTTTCAGGATCAGTGAATAACCAAGTGATAGTTGCTAAATTATTGGCTAAGAGGCAGTGCATGTGTCAGAGTGAGACAAAAAGTACATGTTAGTGTGTGAGATTGCAGAGAAAAAGAAACTGTTTGGATCCAGCTCTGGCTAATTTAAGATGATCAAGTCGGCTAATTGGTTTTAAATTAAACCATCCCTCTGATGCATGCACGATCAATTAGTGAGTGCTAACTTTTGAGATAGAATCTTTAGTCTCTGGCTTCTAAGCAGTGAAAAGTAGTCAGGAGCAAGCAAATCCAAAACTCTCAATCTCACACGTGTAGTATGAAACTAGTTGCCTCTCAGGGGATCTTTGAAAGGAGCTTGGGAAAGATGAAGGCTTTTAGTGAAGCAAGAATAGAGACATAAGTTGTAAGTATTCAGTCAGTGGGAACCCTTAAAAGCACTTGATGTTTTCTATTTGTTTTGAAAAAGACAATATATGAACAAAAAATATGAAAATGTATATGTAATAGAATAGAATAGAATGCCTTTTATTGTCATTATACACAAGTATAACGAGATTAAGCCATCCCCACTGTCAGTGAAAGGAAAGCAGTATAGAAGATAAATAAGAAAGATCTAGGGTATAAAAATATTTACAGAATAAACAGATGTGTACACTCGGATTATTTGCAGATATAAGGATGACGTGTATGTTTGAAAAAATATATTGCACATTCAAAGTATTATTACATGGATCATGATATGTTGTACATGTCATGTGACAGGATGTGTTGCACATATGTTGTTAGTGTCCAGCGTATTTCAGATT
>JBAMHV010000025.1:10090501-10102619 GCA_037177535.1 Pseudomugil gertrudae
ACCCGGAGAGAACCCACGCTAACACGGGGAGAACATGCAAACTCCACACAGAAAGGATCCCGGTTGGAGCCCCGCTGATAATGCAATCCAGAACAGAAAAACAAAGGATCTGTGGAATTTTCATCACTGCAGGAAAAACATGCAAAAAGCACCACAGTATAGCCAAGACCCTGTGGATTATGTATTAAATAATGAAGGAATATAACAGTGTATACATATAAAATGCATGAGGGCCTATAACATATAGGGTGGAAAGCACAATGTGGGTGGAAATGAGCCGATAGCGCAGACCTCTGCCATGCAAAGTTATTTTTATTGTGATTATCTTAGATTATTACAATCAGCTGGATAGCAAATGTTTACGTGCATTTCCACCTGTGACAGTCCTTTGCGTGTTCAAAGGTTATGCAAATAAATGGATCTTTTGCACAACTGCTCAGAAATAGGGTACATCTCTTCTCTTTAATGGTCCCCACCTGCTCAACAGCTGACTGACCTCTTTGGATGTCCCTATCTGCTTCTGAACCACTTCAGTAGAACCAGAGGTCAGATGTTTTGTTCAACATCTGCCTACCAAAGCCTTATGAGTCGATTTGCTTCTCTAGCAAAATAATTAGCAAATGTAATCATGTATTTATACCAGTAAAGACTTTTCTACCCTTAAATCTGCTTATTGGTCCCAGTTCAATGACTGGGTTTCACTTCGTCAACTGCTTCTCCTGAGAAACTACTAGAAAGACGTTCCTTGACAATCTCTTTTATGGGCTGCTATGCAGAGGCAGGCCATAGGCAGGTATGAGAAGTTATTTAAAATAAGAAGAGGAAAGTGCAATGATGGTATAAATGTAATGTCCTGGCTGAATACAGCTGTCAGTGTGTAGCATATTAAAATCTTTCTATAGGGACAAGTTGTGCTCTACCAGTTACTGACAGGTATTTCCTCATATACTGGCTAACAGTGTGTGACAGCAAAGGTTTTACCACATAAGCAGAATTTAATGGAACCAGCTTCTGCTCACGTAAAGTGTGGCAAGTGCTTTGTTCTCAACTACAGCAAATTATTAACATTGAAAAGGAATTTAAAATAATGTTATTAGAAACATCAACATGTATGATGATGTCTGCCCTGCTGGTAAACACATCACTTCAGAAGAGCCTTAACTGCTGCACTATGTTCAGTGTGAGCTGTCTAAATGTGAAATTCTACCCTGTTCTTTCAGGGAGGGTGATCTACTGTTGACTTTTAGATCAATAGTGCACCTTCAAGCTCATGCGACTGACACTCTTCAAAATATTACACAGAATTACACCCTTACTTACCCTTCCCCCTTTGAAATGCATTTATCACTATAAGAAAAAAAGGCAATTAAACACTGACAAATCAAAGAGCACATTTTATGATTCAGCTCGCCTGTGAGGTCTTCAGAGAGAGGTCAAATGCTGAGCGACATGAAAGATTAAATGTATCAATAATGCATTCATGCAGAATGATTTAGTGCGGGACACTGAAATGAGGCATCACAGTCATGTCACACTGGAGAACAGGTGTGCTGCCACACCGGCTCCTGTAACGCTGCATAAGGCATGTATATTTGGCGTGTCAAATGAACAGGTGTTGTGTATAATTTCTTCTGCTTCCATATTTCATGTACAGAAGCAGGAGAGTGGGTATGGAGTCTGCGTGGGGAGGCCTCTGGGTTTTGTCAGTTATCTGTCCCAGTGTGGTGAACTTCTGCAGAAAGCATCCTCAAGGCACAATCTTCAGGATATATTATACAGTAAGTGTGTAGAAATACAGCTTGGTATCAGCTCATAACTTTCTGATAGTCAAGGTAATTTCAGCATAGTAATCTGTAAAGCCTGAACTTGAATTTGGAAGCAGATGAGTGAGGTACATTTAACTGTTACAGCTCAATACCCAAATGTTATCATTATTACTACCAGTACTCATGTGTACTTTATTTAGGCTTAAGTTACACTTTATGTTGTTTGGTGGGAGTTATTTGGCATTTTTTTCTAGCCAAGAAACACTTTATTTAATCAGTGACACTCTCATCTGAACTGGAATAAAACAATCCAGCTGTTGTATCATATGTTAATATTAAAGTCAAGGTGCAACTGACTGAAGAGCAGAAGAAGAGAGCAAAAAGTGAAAAGTCAGGTAAAACCAGATAAGAAAATAGTGCCATGCAAAACAACTAATCTTAAACTGACAAAGGAAACATTTCCATTCAACATATCATTTTACATAAACATTGTGAAAGTTATACATTTTCCTGATATTAAATGTTTTCAGAAACACACGTACACTTAATCCATGTCAGAAATTAGAGTTACAATATGTTTCTTTGATGATTCCAATCCATTCCTCATTGCTGTGGCTCAGCTTTTAAAGAACCAGATTAACTAAATAACTAAATGTAGGTGCTCAGCCCCCCCTACATCTCTGATCTTAGAATAGCCCCTGGACACACCTCTTCATCAATCCCGTCATTCCATCACAGACAAGTTGCAATGAAGGACTCCACAGAGAAGAGGTATAGTGTGTGAGGCCAGTTCCTCAGAATCTGCACTCGATAAACAAAAACTTTGCACCTTAAAAAAAAAAGAATAATCTGTTGTGAAATGTTTTAAAGCAAAACTTGAAATAAGTGAGACAAAAACCTCTATGTTTAAATTATTATACATTCTGTTTAAACCTCAACTGTACCACTTCAGGGGGGGGAAAAAGTACAGATCCCATTAATTCTAAATAATGGGCAATATCTGGTTTAACAGAAATAAAGCGAGCTGCTGATCTGTCACTCAGATGCCTGGAAGGAGTTCTGCATCATAATTGTTTCAAGGCTGTAATTCATGCAGAGTACAGCTCACACTGAGCTTCCAACACGAGCAGGTTTTAAAGGTTTGCTGCTGCAGCAGACAGAATTCAGCAAATGCATTTTTCATTGGTGTGTCAGAGGAATTCTAAAATAGGATTTTGAAGTATAGAGCATGAGAATAAAAGAAGACATTGGATGACATAAAAATAATGGGAGTACAATGACAATCATTTTTAAAACTTTTTTTAAAGGTGGGAACATTTTTGCCTTAATTTGCTTTTAAGCAGCAATTTGCTTTGAGTAACCCTTATCGACTGAATCTAACCGACTAATTACATGTATGTATGCAGAACTTAATGAATCACCTCATAGAAAATCAGTCTAACTGTGTAGCAGACAAGTTGACTAATGTTCAAAGGTTTTTCATATTTTTGACAGATATTTATTGCCCAGGCTACAAAACATATCAACCATTTAAAATCAACTAGAAGAAAAAACATTTTTTTAACAAATGCTTTACATAATATTGTAATAATAGTGAAATGTTCAATACTTGAATAGTTAATAGATAACAGACACTTATTTTTGCCATTTTGTACTCAAACCAAGTGGGAAATGTGGTCCAGACAAAGTTATTTCTTGAGACTGTTGATTAAATTCATCATAACCACTGCTCTATTTTAGAGATTAAACCATAATGAGTAAACTGTCTAATGAAGTTATTATATTAAGCCGTTAAATTACAATTGCAAAATATTTTTGTTCAAAATGAACTTAATTTCTTCAGTTAATGTGGATTATAAATCACCCTGACCCAGATTTATTTAAGCACATGACCTGCAGCTTTTTAGGTATGATCCCACATGGACACAGAGCAGGCACACACAATTCAAACAATGTCATTCAAAATGCTCACGGTAATTATTACAATGTCAATCATGTCTTTCAGGGAAAATTTCACACATTTTTTATTTTAATTAATTTTATGTCATTGATGTCAATTTGTTTGGGGCACAATCTATGATGAATTCTTGCATTAGGCTTAAAAAGAGCTGAAAGATGTATTATTAAGCCTTATTTCTTTGTTTTCGCAGTGCCTGCTGAAGACAGAAAATCACTAAATTAAACTCAAAAGAGACCTCTGAATAATGCATTGTACCTCTGCAGCTACATCTAGCAATTTCACTACTTATTAGTAAGAAAATGGCTTTGCATAATCTTTATTGAGCCCTTTTATGATATTTCACAAGATGGCAACAGCAAAGATAATGAAATTCTACAGCTTTTTGTCAAAATAAGCCTGACTAGATGCATGCAAGAAAAGAGAAAAACAACATCCTTTCACCTAATAAATAAGTTACATAAAAAAACATCTGTTTTACTCCTTCCTATTCATGTTAGTCAGTTATCAGCTGCAGGTCTGAATGAATTCATACAACGAAAGAGAATAATCTTTTAGTATGATTTTCATAGTATGTAGATATGGTGGTCAGATCTTTCAGCAATGGGTAAAACTCATGAAACATATTTCAGGGACATGGATTTATATTTCCACCTTACCCCATTGCTGAGTTGATAATAGATCAGAGTGAAATAAATTGATAACCTATTAAACCTTGACTAGGGTAACCAGCATATCTTGGAAATGAGATTGCTCTCCCTCAGTTCCTGCCATCATAATTCCCATTACATTAAACAAAAAGCTATTTTATTAACCACTATAGTCTCAAGCAGCTGGGGAAGGTTATAAGAGGGATTTTTGAGCAGATTTAGGAAAGTTTGATCTTTTTAACTTTTTCCATGCTCAAAACCCCCACATTTTTAAAGCGTATAAGGATTACATTTTATTTGCTTTATACAAATCTATTCTTTAAAAAAAAGGGAAAATAATCTATTTGAATGGGATGTACTGTAATGTCTGTTATTATGCCACTTCTACGCCTTTATGAGGTGCAAATCTCACAGTGTGATTTAAATGGAATCAGACAGTTACACAAACAACAATTAAAAGCTTGGTTAAGTTTGTTCTTCTTGATTACCAGTGAAGTCGTATCTTGCATACAAAGCAGCGCCTCAACAAACGCCTGCTGATGTGCATTTGTGATGATCAAGGCCTCATTCAAAAGCTGGCTGTGTCCCTCCCACCACACAATACACTGTCATCGAAGGCCTTTATGAATAAGGCCAGTCTCATCACAAAGACAAATGATCATAGGCTTCACTCTCGACGAGCTGCGTGATTTTAGATTTTGTTGCTCAGTCATAACAATACATAGTTAAATGAGGTGATCCATTTTGATTGGTGGATGTACATAAAATCACAAGCCTGGTGGAGATGCTAACGTCATCTGTACAACATGCCAAATGTGGGCTTTCTACAAATCCCAGCTATCTTTCATGGTTGTGGGCAAGATGGGGAAATGTTTTTTTTCCTTGCAAGATGGTGGTGATGAAGACAAATAGAAAAAAAATCACATGCAGCAGTATGAATGAGACAAATGGCCTTTCTTACAGCCACTGCTGTGTGGTAAACATGTATAACATTGACAGGGTAAAATTTGTTTAGGTTATGGATATGAACATATGAAATGAAATGCATACACCCCAACAACATACACAAACAAGACTATACTCAATGACTGCCATTACAACCACATTATTAGTTTATCCACCCACTTATCCATCCATCCAATTTTTATTAAAATTCAGGGTCAGTGGATGATTTGTTTTCCTAACAGTAATATATCAGTTGTCTAGCTCTGTACAGCCACTTGAAAAGTGAGTAAATGCAATTTAAAGGGTTGTAATATGAAATATTAAACAGGTAACTGTTTTAACTTTAATTAAGAATAGTTATTTTTAACATTAGCCCTTGCAAACTGAGTTTTTAAAAAAATCTGTGGTTTAATGTTTTTAGGGGATTTTCTTTCCGAACTGATCATGAATATATAAATGAATAATCCAGAATGATCATTTCTGTTTATTAGATATTTTATATTAGATCAGTTTATTTCTGATTACTCACCATAATCATAATAATTCATGTTTTTGGACTTGGCGTGAACATGGCACAGGGTTTCCTTCAGGAACTGTTTCTGTTTTATTTAACTAAATCTGTTGTGATGTCAGAAAAAGAGTTAATCAAAACAAATTGATTTTAAGCAGCTATATTTTTTTATTGACAGGAGGCAATTTAAGACTTGCAATCTCCAACTAGAAACAGTCGTACACCACCTGCCTCAAAACTTTTTAATCAGTGCACCATTACCTGTGTAGCTCATTGTTATGCTCATTAACATTTTCACCTGAAGTCTTAATGTGAAGAGGAATGCAAAGTTACTAGAGTTTGACCCATTCCACATTCCCTAGAACAATATCAATTTACATTTATCCCACAGTTAGGAACACATTAGCCTGTTTGTGACTTCACGCTAATTTTCCCAGCTGCTGTTAAATCCCTTTGGTCATTATTGAAATGAGCTGACCATTTCTGTATTTTTAAATCAGAACACTTTTGAGGCGCTCATCCGCAGAGCCGGACACTCCCATCAGTGCCGCTTCTAATTTGCTATTGTATGGCAATTTGGCTGGTTAAATAAATCTGTGGAATGCTCTGATAAACATTATGCTCAGTAACCATACTAGTGTTTAGCTACAGTTATGAAGCGATTTATGTTCCTCTTCACAGGTGAAAAATTCACTGGTAGACCGGTAGACTTATTTTCCCCCCTACTTACCAGGGTATTATAAACTCTATATTACACATTATTATAAGTACCAAAGACTTAGACTGAAATAAATGGAGCACATTGTGAAAATACCAAATAATAATGAGGCATTTGAGTTTCCCTGCTATTACAGTGTATTGGTCTGCTTTTAAAAGAATTTATGTCTATATTTCTCTAAAAAGTGCACAAATAGCTCATGTACGTAATAACCATCTTTAAAAATCCCAAACAGTTTTTAGTTTTGCATTGCTTACAGTATGTATAGTATTAATTCAACAACATGGCAGTGTTTCATACAGGATTTAGAATTGCTGGAAGGTGTATGTGTGCATTATAATCAGCCTAAGCTAATCACCTCCCAGCTCCATCAAACAGATAAGAGCTAAACTATTTTACCAACAAGAGATGTAACTCGTTTTGTGTTAAAACTGACAATTGTTATGAATTACTAGTGTATTCTGTATATGTTGTCATGCATTATTCTGACATGGTAAGCTGATTATCGTTTATGAATGAGGGTATGATAACACGGTAAGTGCATTATGACAAATGGCTTCTAAACCCTGCAGCTCATCCTCAGTCACTTGTCCATCAACCTGAAAAGCTATACTGCCATCACCATATACTCACATGTGTGCATGTGTGGCCAAGAAGTAAGTAAGAAAGGATGAAAAAGGTCTACAACGTAACTGCGTGGTGGTGGAAATTCGCTGCAATAGTTTAATAGAATAGTTTAGAATAGTTTAGAAAAAATATTGCCATACTTACTTCTTTCAGTGTTATCAAAATGTCAGCATTATAAGAAATATTTTTTTAATATATTTTTTATTTTGAATAAACACGGCTGTGACACACGGATTTGTTTTGGCAGATGATGTTATTGTAAATAGTTCTTTTGAAGTAGTACATTGTCAGGTCGTGATGCCTGTATCTCAATCTAAAGCAGAACACTAACAGGAAGCACAGTAAGGGAAGAAAACTTTTTAAATTTTGATAAATGCTTCATTTTTCAAGCTTTGCAGGCTTCTTCCAATATTGCCCTGAATGCTCATTGTTTTGCTGTTATGTGGAAATATTGCTGACATATCACTGGATGGCCTGGAATACCATATTAAACAAACAATGCTATTCAATTTCTGGAAATAGCACAGTGATCACTTTGTGCGTGGTCAGAATTGAATTTTTCTGTAATGCGATATTTGAACTGACTACATCTCAGTGAAGGGAAGAGAAGCCCTCATAAATCATTCTTTGACATTGCTGCTTCATTACCCCAAACTCACTCTCTTCCAGCCTCTCTCTGTCTCTCATCAAAACTCCATAATCCCTGTCAAAGCTGTTTGGATTGTAGGTTAAAAGTGATTCACAAACAGGGAGAGAAAGAGAATGAGAGAGGATGAAGGAAGTGCAAATGGATGGAAAGAACTATAATCTCTTGTGCATGGAACTCTGTTCCATGCACTCTTATGGTAATTACCTCCTGCTTGTATTCACTGGCTCCATACCTTTTTTTATAGGTGCACGGAGAGTGAAAATGGAACTGCCTTTTGATTATAATATTTCAAGTGCAAAGAATCATCCCCTTCTGTGAGTACATGGGAGAGCTGATCATTCGATTTTAGAGGCTGCTGTCAGCCCCTCTATTCGCCAGAAATGTCAGCTTGATGGATTTAAGTCAAGGTCAAATTTGAAAGCTCTGATTAAAAGCAGAGAGGTGTTACGGATCAAATGTTCGGGTGAGCAGAAGCAAAACAGTGGGTGCAGCTGACAGGACCACAGTGCTGTTTTTATGCCAATGCTGCTGCAGTCCAATATTATGTATGGTCTTATAGGTAGAAGATAACAGATGTCCATTAAGGCTGATTAGGCAAAAATACCAAGCTAGCAAGAAATTACTACATGGAAATTTTACAATACAAAAAGAAAAACACCATGTTAATTTGATAGAAATACCCATCCACATTGGCATCTATATTCAATTAACACCTTCATTGCTCACTAATTTACCTTCATATTCAAGTTAGAACGTTGGAGATAGAATAGTAGCATCATAATGATCAAAGACATCTGATTTTTCATTATTAAATGTTAAATTTGTCCCATGGCTTTTGCAATTTAGTTAGAAGCTGAAAAGATTCATGTAATTGGTCAAATATAGACACCTCAGTTGGTTGCATACTGAAGCCAATGTAAAATAAATGACATTTAAAGTATATCTAAAGTAAATGTGGAGTGTTTTTGCAAAATTATAAATGCTATCAGATGCATTCTTTCAAAATAAATCTTAGCTACTTACAGAACTGCTTACAGAAGCTGTGAGACTGTTGAACTCTGAAGGAACCCTGTAGCCCCCCTGCTGCATATCATATCTGGACATTCACAACACTCTGTACAAATGCAGTTTTTGCACAATGCATACATTGCACATTTTCCAGCCTTACTTGTATATATTCATCTTAGTCTGTTATTTTATATTTTACTTATAACTTCTTTATACTTTGTCTGTTGTTCTTTTCTGTTGTTGTTGTTGGGCTTGCACCTGAGACCAGGCACATGTACTTACATGCTCTGTATATACATGCGTTGAAATGACAAAGAACCTTGAATCCTTGAACATTTTTTAATGGCTTTATTAAAGTGATTATACCATCAACACCACATCCTATATTCCCTGATTAAAAGGTACACATCCCTTCAGCTAAAAAGGTCACTGATCCACATGAATGTGAGGGAATATTAACCATGCACTGATGAGAAGCTTTGTTAATTTGCTTAATCAGTGCATACTGAGTCATGGTATTTCAAATCTTGTCCCTAATTAGACGATGTGCACCTCTTGCATGTAATAATAAACTTCTAACAACCTGCAGTAATACCAAGATGATGTCAGGCAGTTTAACTTGACATGAGGTCACTGCTGCTATGAAAGCAATAGTGTCTCATCTCACCAACCACTGGGATGTTTGTCAATAGTGTTGAAAAATCGCAGAACAACAAAGTGAGCTTTTTAGGTCACTGAAAACTGCGGGGGCAAACAGGCATCACCACCCTGTTGACACTTAATCGAGACTGCAGAGCTTCAGTTGAAATGGCAGGAAGCATGTAGGATGCTTTGAAGCTCCAAGTAGGAGAAATTTGTTGTCAAATAATACAGAAAGCTGAATTTAAATAGTGCAATTCCACCGCAGATCTGGAAAGGTGCATGCAGAACTGTGTCGAGCCTCAATAGTTAAGAAACAATGCATGTTTAAGGAAAAATAGCTAAGAAAAAACTGCAACTGGGATTCTTGTAGCATCTCAAATCAGTGTGCTTACCCTGCACTGCTATAAGGGATTTATCTTCTGAGGATGAGAGCAAACAAATGCCACCTGGAGAGAGCTCTGATGGTAGCTGTCCATGGTGCTGAATTTATCTCTGGCTGCTTTCTTTGCCTTCACCTTCTGTCAGTGTGTGTCCAGCTGTACGTAGTGCAAATGTCATTCAAAACTGTCAAAGCTATGCTACTGCAGCCACCTCCACAAGACATGAAAATGCAATGCTCCAGTCAGGTGAAATACTGGCAATCGCCATGCACTAGTGTCACTGCTTGAACTGCGTGTGTCCCTTTAACAGACAACATACAACAACACAACCATGAACCTTTCAGAGAGGTGTCAGCACCATTCACACCAACATGAATCATGGCTATTAAAGGTAAGCACTAAGCCTCAACTGTGTCTTTGCTGCAATCATTTAGAAATTCTCACTAATCTGCACACAAATACAATATGGTATCATTTTGCCTACACACAAAGGTTGTTTTTTTTTCTTTCTAGAGTGAAATGCCAAAGCTTCTGTACAAAGTGATGAAATCTTACCAGAGTTTTCTGAATATATGCAGGATGCTGATGCATTTTTCCCCCTTCGAGTTATTTTTTTCCTCTCGAAATTGAATTTTACTCACGTTGCACGTAGGCATCCACTGATTTTATCTATAGCAATTCATTAACTCGTCAAAGGTTTTACTTTTTTTATCATCCTTAGTTTGGAAGCAAAAGGGGCCCTCTTTTGTCGACAGGAAATAATCCTTTGTATTCGTGGCATGGATGAACAGGCCTAGCTAATGAAGTATTACTTCACATAAAAGAAAGAGAGATGAATTTAATTTAGAATGTGTCAACAGTTTTTGAGAAGCATGTCAAAATGTTGCGGCAGTTTAAAAATTAGCAGTGAGCTGGCTTGTTTTGGAAAGCTTATTTTGCTTCTTTAATATAAGATCATGTCACTTTACTATTTCTGATCTGTGACCAGGTGCATTTTACAAGTCATAGAAAACATCTTTCTGGTGCTTCTTCAAGTCATTACTGTTTCTATTGCTAATTAAATTTCATATTGCTCTATTAGAGAAATTTAAGCCTTTATATAATTCACACGTTTAAGAGGCCCAAGGCTCAGAGCTGTTTCACTCATTTTTAAAGCAAGTTTCACAGTTTAAACTTTTAATTCTCATTTTTGGAGGATTCATTTAATTATGAAATGGTCAATTGGTATGTTGGCATCAATTAAAGATGGCTGAATGTTAAGCAGTGTGCTGCCTTGTTAAACTCACACATTATTAGGAGATGGTTTTGTCTCCAAGGAGGCGCTCAAATGACCGGTTAAGACTTTTTTATTACTGGTACAGACCGTCTCAGACTTTATATATCGCTCAGAAATAATATGTTCCACATGCCATTCTCTACTCTGCAG
The DNA here is from genome assembly GCA_037177535.1 of Pseudomugil gertrudae. Taxonomy (NCBI): domain Eukaryota; kingdom Metazoa; phylum Chordata; class Actinopteri; order Atheriniformes; family Pseudomugilidae; genus Pseudomugil; species Pseudomugil gertrudae. Next base: position 10,101,781 of record JBAMHV010000025.1, read on the forward strand.
CTTCTCAGCTTTGTATATGACTTTAATATTCCATTCATGAGTAGCTTTTGCAATAAAAATAAAAAGTTTCATTCTGAGAATACCTTTCTTCCAAAAATCCCTTTAGGCACCATGAGAAACCTGGACAAAAATTTGTCTAATTCAATTATCTCCCTATATCCTCAAGAGTGCCAAAGAGCTTTTAACAAAATGAAGATGGCAAGACTTGATTCAGGTAGATGGTCTGCATTTCATTTGAGCATCTAGAAAGGACAAATAGACCCTGTCGTCATGGTGAACAGCAGAAGATATGATTTACCATTGAAAGGGATAATCTTTGATAGGAAACAATAGTCCTCTCAGGGAAGCGGGCGTGAATCCAGCATTTTATTTTGTTCCACTCACAGGGGTTTACCCTGCTTTGTTCCCAATGCAAGATGACAGCTTTAATGTTGTGGACCTTGTCTTCTTCCAGTACACCACACCTCATACAAATATGAAGCCAATGCCTTTGTCATGGTGAATCACTAAGCATTTCATAGAAGCCGACTTTCATACTGAAAGATGTGGCCTCTAAAATCAAAACAAAAGACCCGGTGAATTTCTAAACACACACACTTTAGATTGTCTGCATCATTTAGCATGTACTGGGAACACTATTTATTCCAGTGACTTCATTAGAATGAGTGTTCCCGAGGACAGCAGTAGATTTTTTCAGGAATTTCTTTGTTACGTTATGATATCTCTCTCTTTCTCTCATATATATATATATATATATATATATACATACATATTATATATATACATAATACATATTATATATATACATACATATTATATATATATATATACATACATAT
>JBAMHV010000025.1:10112801-10128063 GCA_037177535.1 Pseudomugil gertrudae
ATAGATAGATAGATAGATAGATAGATAGATAGATAGATAGATAGATAGATAGATAGATAGATAGATAGATATAGAGGACACATAAAAACCATTTAGCCTGAAATGTGCATAATGGAGCCAGTTTAAGCTTAAAAGTAGCAACAGAAAAATAGAAGGACAACTGGAAAACAGTGAGCTGAAAGATTATTTTATGAAAAATAATTCTGCTACCCCACACACACACACACACACACACTTTTGAAATCAAATCTATGTCCTTGAAAACATTGGTTAGCAAATGTAATGCATTTTCCATTACTCTCAACAAAAGACATTATTCAAGTGATGTTCACCAAACTCTTTTTTTTTCTTTGTCCCAGCCCAAAATCCTAACACTAGCTGTGTAATCAGCCAGTGGTGTCTGACCACTATCTCGCTTCACTCCCAGGGGAGTCTCCTGACTCAGCTTTCCTTTGTGTTGCATGTGTCTCCATGTCCCAGTGACAGTCCCCATAAACTACCATTGAACAAGATAGCCTACCGCTGTGCTTGATGGAAGTCCTGTGGGCCTGCCATTGGAGGAAGAACAAGGGGACAGGTTGGGTCTTGTGTTGATCAATAATATACTCCCTCCTGCGCTGCACTGTCAGTCACATCCATTTCTGAGAAAACAACAAAACAGATAGCCGTGCCTGGATTTGTTGAAGCCAGTGATGGATAATTGGTGATAGCATCGCCTTGGTAACTGCTCTGCAGCAAACAAAGACCATAAGGGTGTCCGTTATTAGCTATTCTTACAGTGAGCTTGAATGTCATTTTTTTATTAGTATCCTGTCACAGCAAACCCATTATTCCTCAAGCTCTTGACAGGGTAAAGAAATGGCATTATAAATCCATATATAGTATGGATTCTTCTTCTGTGTGCTGCTACTGAAAAAGAGCTCATCTGCCAGTAAAAGAACTCAAATTAATATGATTTGTCTGGACAAATATAACCCAGAGAAATCACTCTGCACACTATCTGCCAAACAGGTGATACCTGTGTTCAAAACATTACACATCTAATGCTAAGAAACACTGTACTCTATTAGCAGAAACCAGATACAAACTGATATCCTAAATAGCCCTCTGAATATTGTCAATGCTTGCTTCATTCAACTACACCTTCCTGTGTGAATGCAAAGATTGCACATCTGAAAGACAAAATGTCAAAAAGCCGTACATCGAGAGCAAATCAAAACGGACGAGCCAAAGCAGAACATTTAGCCTCCTGTGGATCTGCCTGCCTGAGAGAAATCAGTCACAGCCAACCACAGTAACACTTGAGGGACTGCCTGCTGTCAGCTTGAGATGAGCACTCAGAGTTTTTACAGCAGGTTCTGTGTGTTCTGGCTCACTGTAAAGCAAAATTTACTTTTAGCTGCCAACCTATTAGACAGAAAAGTAAGGACTAGAACATCTCGATTAGTATTGACATAAAGAGCTGCTGAACAGAACATTTCTAAGGATATGGAAAAGAAAGATGAGCACAGAAATTTTCCTCCTCAAATAAGTAATAAATTCTATGTTTGGATTAATGTGTGGTCTGCACCTTCCTAAATAACATGAATGTAAAAAAATCTCTGATTTGTTATGTAGATGACCGTTTTCTTTGACACAAGTGTTGCAATCCAAACGGGGGAAAAAAAGCTTGCAATACAATGCTGGTGCTTAAATAATGACTTCCTCCTTATTTTAGTCAAAATAAACATAAAATAATAAGTCAAAGTGATGATAGGCTCCACTGCAGATGTGACAAAAGCAGAAAAAAAATACCACTATTAATTTTCTAGTAGCATACCTCACCATCTCTCTATTTATAGTAGACCATGTAGCAGTCAATGCAGACTGTCATCACACTTAAAATCCCATCATAACTGCCAGTGCAAGCCATTGCCAATACATGACAAGACTGGACAGGTTCCATTATAATTCAAACTTATCTTGCAAGACTCCAGCTTGCAGGATTAGAAAAGTAAAAAAAAAAAAATAGACTTCATGATCCACTGATGTTTATACAAAATCCCATGCCAACATCACAAACTGCTACCGTTAGTGTTTATGTGGCACTTTAGAAAATGTCAGGACGGGCGTTTGTATTTTAATCTAATAACTGAAAGACAGCAAATCATTTTAAATCTTTCATTATTATAGTTCAAAGTTCATTTAATGTTTTCCCCATGTTTCCTAATTTAACAAATTATCCTCATGATTAAAAATGTACATAAAGTCCTTTCATAAAGAATAACCATTATAATAAAAATACCGTAGCAAAAAAAAGCAAACTATTTAAATCTTCTGACTGCTGTCATTTTCCAAATAATAAATCCTTGCAAGAAAAATTGCCCTTTTTTTTACAAGCACTAGCAAATATATACAGTTTATCTTCATGTGTCTTCTTCCTCAAGGGGACATCTGTATACTTATGTCTTTGACATTTTTTCCCTACAACATCTGGCTTGTCAGCTCAGGTGCAATGTGATATTATCATAGTGAAGATAAGCCTGTATAGTGCTGCTGTCACCACACTCGTATCAAAACTGTGGAGGAACAAAAACACCTGTGAAAAGTCTGCTTCTGATGCATCATCTGAGAATTAAGAATGAAGAGAACATGCATGCACATTGAATTATCAGCTCTCCTTATTTTATCAATGATATGCCCAGTTAATAGTACCTGTGAGCAACATTCTGATATGCAAGTAATCTTAAAAATGGCAAAAACCTTCTCTGAGTGATGTAAAAACATACAATGACTAAATGTGTCATGCACAAACTCTTCAAAAACCTGCACAGAATCCATGTGCTGTCTCAGGAAAAGTCTTTGACTCTTTAATTATTTCAATTGGAGCCTTTTAAATGATTTATTTTTAATTAAAAAGCAAAGAAAGAAGCAAAGACTGGAACCTCCTGTTGTTTTTAATAAGAGCTAAGTTTTACAGAACATTTTCATAATGAATGCAGAGGGAACCAGCATCTGTTCTCTTTGTGATGTGCATTTAAAAAAAAGATTGCACACTTCTAATAACAAAAGTCTGGCTCATAATTACTGACAGAATTTACAACTTTTTTTCCTTCTTCTTTTATAACAGCTCAAACACTTAAGTGAAATACTGGTAACAAGCTCCAAATGACCAATCAGGACAGAAGGGAAAAAGAAGAAAAGAAACACAGTAAGTGACATTGCACATCAAGAGAATCAGGTTAAAGCCTCCAGGAACAATAATTAAACCAATCCTCTTCCAGCAGAACATAAAAATACAAAGGAAGCAAGACTAACATATGTAGCTTAGAGGCTGTTTGGTTTCTTTGTGCTGCTGTGTGGCCAAAGAGTACATTTTCTACAGGCACGGCACTAAGCTCAGATCTAGTTTGAACAGACATTATGGAACCAAATGGCCACCCAAAATATCTTCTAACTTCATAAGCTCAATAATAAGGGTTTCAGTGAGAAGAGAATATTTATGCTTTCTAATTTGGCTGAAGATGAATTCATATTGTGTGGATGCTGGTAATTTTTCCTGTGCATTGCAGTTCATTCTTCTAAAACCTAAATCTCAGTAGTGCATTCCTTTTGAGGCTTATATGACCCCTCTTGCTTCTACTCAAGGACAGCTGGGAATAAGATAAAAAGTGTAGCAGGAAAATAAAAGGACAAGAAACAATGACGGTATGAAAACTGAAGGGTAAAAGGGGCTCAAAGGAAGAAATGAAAAATGTAGAGGAGGGATTAGAAATGAACAGAGGAGAACAAATGAATTCCACTCTGTCCATTATACCAACTGCAGTGTGGTGTAGTGCCACAAGCCAAATGCCCTATTTATTCCAGGCATAATTACACACCAATGAGGCCCCACAGATGCCAAGTGTGAGGTTAAGTCGATAGGTGACCCAGATTTAAAGCAGCCGTGTCCCCTAATGGCATCTACAGTCAAAAAGCTTTGCCTGGATTCCAATAACCCATCTCATCTGTCATAATAAAAGTTTAGCTCGCATTTTGTGCTGCCCACTTTACTCCCCTCATCTCCCCACCTGTTATACTTCCTAATTCTTTTTTTTTTACTTTCATTTAGCTCCATGCTCTCTTGTCTGGACAAAGCGGTCCGAGTATATAATCATTCCAAAACAGTATTAATGGGTCCTATCACGTGTGTTGCATATAGAATATCTAATAAAAACATTTATGCTTCCAGCAACTTGAGCCATTGAGGTTTAAGGCACCTTGCAGAGCAATCCTGTTAAGCATACAGCTTTCAGTGCTTTTGATTACATTCCAGAGAGACTCCATCCTTGTTTTTTTTTCTCCTTCCAAAATAAAACACATTTTAAAGCCATTTTGTTATTTGAAACATCAATCCCTCCTACAAAATATAGCCTTACACAACTAATTGGAGTAATTGGCAATTGCCAGTGACAGAACTAGGTATGAAAAGAGCAAAGAACATTTCAAAGGAGATGTTATGGATAGAAAGATGAGGTAATAGTAATATTTGTGTTTTTGGGTAACTTAGCTGACAGACTACAGATCAGCATGTGTTATGAGACAATCGCTTTTTACGGATATCATCCTGTTGGCTTCATCGAGCTGAGACTTTCAGCAAAAAGCCATTTTTCCCCGTGTGTACTAAAATTAACATTGACTTTTTCTTAGAGGAATATGGTTGTTTCCTCTAGCTGCATCTTCTGTCAGTTGACATCAATTGTTTCTAAAGTTTACAAACTGATAAAATGGAGGAGAAAGACGTAATAACTACATACATCAGACACTAGTTTGCAGAGTTAATGATGTTCTCCTGACCGAAAACTCTCTTTATAAGATTGTGGTCTGATTAATCAAAATTATAAATAAAGTTAGGAAATTGAGAATAACACATCATCCTGGCTTAATAAGGTTCATTAATAATTTAAAGTACCAGAGATGTCAAACCACACTTTGCATGTAGTGTAGCAACATGGCTCTGTGGGATTTCTGGTGCTAAATAGGACTGACGAAAGGAGTTTGATGTATTCCAGGAAAACGGTATATGAATAACATATCTTTGTTGGCTCAAATTGCACACCCTATACCTAAAACATCTCTAAACTGAAACCAAGTCTTTACATTTTTCTGATCCATTAATAAACAGATTTTATAACACCAAAACACGTCATTCTGAACATTTCTCTTCAACATCATTCTCTATTAATAATCTTTTTTAAAGGTCTGTGGGCCACAGAAGTGTTTTAGAGACAACTGGGGGCAGTTATGCCACAGAAAACAGCCTGCTGGAGGTGTCTTATCTAATACAGTTGGTGTAAAGATGGCTGAGGATTTTCTAAAAGCAAATATCACAAACAGTGTTTGAATAGCGAACAGTGGCCCACAGTCATCTTTCTCATGCATTTTTCTAACCAGGACTTTACCCCTGAGGTGATGGCTGAGCTATATGTCAGCATGTAGACAAAACAATGTGATCCAAGATATATTTATTTTACTCTTAAAATTCTACAATATATTTTGACACAGCTTTAATTTTCTAATGACACACTTTCCTCCAAAGTCACAGATCCACAGTGTCAACTGTGTGAAGACCACAAAGGCTCATGGGAAATCTGTATTCAGCAGGAATTCCCATTGGTGATTGTTACCCTATATGGTTCAGGTTTGTTCTTTACTGCCTGTTCCGACATGCAGACATTGTTTGAGATATTCGGGTATGTTTGAATGTATGAAGCACACACTTTCTATTTTCCCATCTACAGCTATGTCCATCAGTGCAACAGGGAGTGTATTGTGCAAGTACAGACTTTTCAGTTCTTGAATAAAAAGCAGGTTCTACGCCATGACCTGAAAAATGTCCTGCTAATTTTCCGCCAGCACATCCTTTTTTTAAGTTTTACTTCTAAAAAGTTAGATTTAAAATTGAAGCAAGGTGACATTGCATCTGAAACCAAAGTAGAGTACTTATAATAAAATTAAACTTACTAAATTATGAGCAATTTTGATTCTGTGTTATTTTATATCTGTATCAGCACTAGTTCAGCTAAGAGTAAATTAAACTTCAAAAGTTTTTTTCTATTTTTTTTCTTCTATTTCATTCAACACACATCCATTTTAAAATGAAAAAAACTATTTGCAGCCAGCAGGTAAACATAATTGAGCTTTAAACCAAAGTTCAAGGAGTTAAATATTAAAACTAGTTAAAAGGAAAATAAAAAGGGACCATGGTGGCCAAAAACAACTGTAAATGGAAAGCTAACAATGCCCTGTAGTGTCAGTGTGTAAATGCTATAGACAGCAGGTTGGTGGCAAGTTCCCAAGATCATCACATTAGAAGGCTGTCCTCCACACAATGAGCACATGGCTGATTTGTTTGTGTAGACAGAAATTACCTCTAATGACAACTGATGAAGCCAAGCGTCTAGTGGTTCTGAATGCAACTGCATGTTAAGTGTATAAATACCCCAAAGCCATTAGGATGCATTTTAGTTCCAATTCTGATACTGGTCTTTTTTTTATAACCTAAAATGCTAATTGTTTAAACAACAAGGAATCATTTGGTTAGCTGAATATAAATAAATGATCATTTTTCTTGCAGTTCAACTCATTCACTCTTGCACAATGCGTGGAATGTTAAAGGACACTTGAAGAAATCGTTTGCTTCAATGTGAAAACATGTTTGCCCATTTCCTCCTATGCCTTTTTGAGATCATGCTTTCAGGGTTGTACGTGTGTGTTGCCTGCACAGGTATCTGAAATGAGCCATTTGGCCTACAGATGAGAGGATTTGATCCAGATTTGAAAGAAAAAATGACTTTAGTTTTCTTTTGAAATTTAAAAAATTAAATCAGTGTTTATTCTACTTTCTAAAAAATCACCACACCATCCTTTGAATCATACCCAACAGCCGAATGCTGATGTTCTGTCCCATTCAGGAGCACTTAGCTTGGGATGCTCAATAATCGTCATGACAGCTGACACCTTTTTTTTTTGTCTCCGTCAGAGTGAGATGCAAAGTCATTTCTGGCTAATGGTGCAAACACAGCAAAGAAAGCCCATTATCACAGAGGAATACGGGCAGTAAATCTCTAACCAAACATTGTTTGTTGAATTGTATAACTACTCTTCTACTGTGAGAAAAGTCTGTGGCAAACGTACAAAAGTGCTGTGCTTTCCAGAGGACATGGTATCAGATTTGAAAGACAAAATAACACAAATTGTGGCTGTGCACCCTACTGTTGATAACCTCATACTACATTTAGGGTAAAATTCGGTTGTGAAACAACAATTTAAAGTGCTGAAACAAGATTTTACTGAAGTGCTGGAATTGATCAGCTGTCTGGGTCAGACAGCCAGAAATCTTGTTATAGTCCTGTACTTGGACCTCAATTTCAGCAACCACATTATGACAATCGGTTTTTGAAATTTGTTTGACAAAGTTTTGAAATCAGCCTTTTATATCTTAACTAACAAAGGATTAAAGGATGTCTCAACAGAATATAGAAAAATTTGTCTATGCTTTTATCTTTAGCAAACTAGACCACTGTAACGCTGTATTTACAGCCCTCATTAAAAGCTTTAGACAGCTGCAGTTGGTCCAGGAATTTGCTATTTGAGTTCGCACCGAGACCAAGAAAATGACATTTGTAACCCCAGCCCTCAGATCTGTACACTGGATTCTTGTCTGTCAAAGAACCACGTTCAAACCCTCGATGTTAGTTTATAAAGCACAGAAAGGTTCAGGTTACGTTCAGGATCTTCTGGTTTGTTATGAACCAATCAGACCCCTTAGGACCAGGAGCAGGTCTACTTTTTGTTTCCTGAATCAGAACCAAACACGAAGCAGTTTTTATGCTTTTTACATGTAGAACAAACTCCCAAAAATCTGCTGGTTTGTTGAAACTCTCAGCTGTTTTAAATCAAGGTTAAAAAAAATTGTTGCCTTTTTATCAAAATAACTGCCAATTCCTCACACTATACCTTTTATTAGAAAGATTTTCCCTTTTTTTAATCCCTTTGCTTTTCACAACAGAGTTTTGCAAGACTAACATTTACCTTGTATATGAAGTGGTGGAAGCTGTGGGAAGAATGTAAGGTGGATGACATTGGTTCAGTAAAGTGTCCTTCAAAGGCAGCCACATCCTACCAAAGATTTCCATTACAGAAAAATTGTTGAGGTCTGCACAACATTTTTCATCTGGCATCTCAAATGGGAGCGGAAACATATCTGTGCATATAGTTCAAACTATTATCTTTTGCCCACACACTGTATAGAATACCAAAAATCAATACATGTATCTATGGAGTGAATGTGAAAACAACACACAGAGCTGACAGTCAAAAGTAAGGGCAACTTTTCACCAGGAAGCCACCATCAGAACCCATGTAATGAGTTTTGTTTTTGCTCATTATAAAAGTTTGGGCCCTTACTAAAGGAGTCATGGAATCAGGGCTTTTCAAGCTTGACAGTAAATCTTTACTAAAAGCATAAAGCAGGAATCCTTTTGTCCCTGCAAAAATGCTAACATTATGCTGTATGGATGAGTAATGGAAGCAGGTTGCAGGGCTTGTGCCACTCTGCGCTTTGGCAACTGTTTTTAATATTTATTTCATCAAAGTAACAGAGCCCCCATAATTGCAGCCTATTGAATGATAAATAGGGGAGTGTACTCTCTGAAAAACACAGGTTAATTGGCCTGCCAGAATCCAGTGTTGACTTTGCTCCAAAGCAAGGTTTTTGCTGACTAATGCCAGCCTAAATACTTCAGGAAAAATGTACTTTACTCCCAATTAAATCCACCTACAATAATTCACACAATATTCTGGCATCGCATGAAGATACTTTTTTGTTTTTTTGACTAAGAGTTCAAAACAAAAAACGCTTGAACTCCGAGGTTCTTGACAAAGCAAGACACTTTACCCTGCTCATCTCTCTCTGTCTATTCAGCAAGTGCAGAGGGGGGTCAACAATAAATCAAATTCCCCTTTCTTGCTGTAGAGCTCCACAGGTCCAGGAGGACAGTGTCCACTTCCTTACATTAATCTTTTAATGGACTCTCTTCGCTTCTCTTTGGCAGCTGCACTTCCCCCGACAGGTCACCAACGATTGCCAGGGTCATTAGTCCTTCGATAGGCCGAAAGATAAGATCAGCAACAATGGGGACAACGTGTGGGAGAGACAGCGCTGAGCTTGCTACACCACTGCAGGTTAAACTTCACAAGGTCGTACTGAGAGCAAGAGAGTCCGTTTGGAAGTGAAGAGAACCTGCTGGGGACTTTCAGTTTAAATATGGTTGGTTATTCTCATAGCAGGAGTAGTATAGTTACATCACTGTTTCTAGCTTAATTAATGAATGAAATAAGCTTAATTTTGTCATGTATTCTGACCTCTATAATTAGGTTATGAAAATAACCACTATGATTTGAAGCTTTTTAGTGTTGGACTACTAAAGATTCTGGAAGAATTTCTTGTGTTTTTATCTGATACCAGCCAGTAGATCAAGGTTGACTTTAAAAAGTATGACTGAGTTCTCTGGTTCAGATCACAGTGGATAAGACTGGGAAGAGTCAGATTTTCTCCTAATGAGCCCAGAGGAGGGCTATTCATTAACCAAAAGGACAAGATAAGAGGGAGGATATTTTGACCTGCCTTCTGAGGCAGTTTTCATAGTCTGCTGCATCCGAGTTAAAGTTAACCACATACAAAACACAGTGCAGTTCTTATTGTAAGAGGAGAACAAATTGGCTGGGATTGATAGGTTGATAGTGTGTAAATGCATTTCTTAATCTAAACTGGGTTGTAAGGGTAACTGGGTAAATGTGTCCCACTACCCCCCATCAACTCCCGTGAGAGATTATAACAATTGCCATTTCAAAAATGAATTCAGTGACCTACAGTAATGCAAAATTCATTTGCACAGTATTTGCCACCAGGCAGTAACGCGTGTGTGCGTGGTCATCACCAAAGCAGTTCAAATAAATGTATTAAAGTCACAACAAAAGGGACACATGAAAGCCAAGGAGAATGTCAGTATGGTATTTCACTCTGAATTTAGGGACCATCTCTAAAGTGCACACCGAATGGTCAAGACACACGTTATTTTCATCACGTTTTCTGCTCATTTGCATTCCTTTAGTGGAGGAGTGTGCAAGTACAGTCCCAGAAAGCCAAAGTCATGCTGTTTTCAGATGCTTCCCTGCTTTAACCATAGTTATACCAACAGCCGAATAAATCCAATAGAACTAACTGCTTTTAGATTTCAGTGACTTGTTCAATTGAATTTGGTGTTTTGAAACACTTAAAGGACTATTTTCCATGACTGAATTTCCCTACTCCCTGCTGTAGGGGTACTTTTAGGAAAAAAGGAAAATACTTGCTTAGTTTGAGAATTAAAAATCTCACATTAAATATGTGGTTAGCTACACTAACTGCACAGTTTTTGCTTGTGACTCAAATTTTCATGTAGTTTCCTCATCTCCTATTTCTGACAGGAGTTTAAACAGTCTCTTGCTTTCAGGATGGGGAGAGAGACATTGTGCAACCTAAGCAAGCAATGTCTTTTTCTCCAAGATAACATTTATGAGAATAAAGCAGAGGAAACCTGTGATGCCTTCTTTTTTTTCCACAAGTAAATGTATTCTACTGCCCTAATCAAATTAGGCAATGCTTTGCACAACAGCCACCCCTCAAAGATGCATGCAAATACAAAATAAAAACACACAAGTCAAATTAAGTAAACAGCGTGGGCTGTTGAACTCTCACTTAGCACAACAGCTTTCTCACATTATTTTAGAAGAGACAAAAACACTTGGACTGATTAGTTCTAGGAATAAATGATCTCTAATTACTCTAAGTGCTTCAGTGGGAATGTTTTAGAAGAGAAGGCACCCTAATAAGTTTCACTTAGAAAATAAAACAGAGCCAGAAAAGCAAAAAGTATGTTGTTCTCTGTTTTAATATTAAATAAAAAAGAGATTATGGAGAGAAGTTGGATGGGTGATGTGGCTTGTGCGGTATCTGCAGTGTTGGTTCCTCTTATACTTAGATTATTAAACCATGAACACTTAAAAGGAAGACGGCTGAAATCAAAGCATTTGAAAATGTTCAGGTCATAAGTTGTTAAATCTGATCTTTATCGTTCAGGTCACATGTTCTAAGGATCAGAAGAGATGAAAGGGATACAATATCCCGACAGAGACATCAGCTTTCTCTGGATAGAAAAATTACTTACCAGAACAATTAGCACCAACATAATCACAGAAATGAGTGCACGTGATTAATATTACACAAGTGATTTAACATGTGCTCTGCATCACACTTTTCATTTGGTAGCTGAAAACCTCAAAAGTGCACTGAAGTAATGTGTGCTCGCACAAAAGCTGCAGTCAACATAAATCCCAGCTTGAAGGTTCTGCATTAGAAAAAAACATTTTCTAAACTGACTGATAACCACAGACAGAAAGTATCCCAGACTGACATAAATGCTGACATGATTCAACTGTAGCTTGATATATGTCCAGCTGTACCATCTATTTTTCACATTCATGTGTTTATCTTTCAAAATGTTTTAGCAATTTGGAAAAAAACAATGGTGCAGTTTTACTTGGAAGTAAAAAAGGTGCACAAACTTAAGTTTCGTGTAGCACTTAAACACAATCTTTCAAGTTATTAAGATAGGGGGGAAGAAGAAACAACTTGAACAAATAAAGCAATTTAAAACATAAGCAATACAATGTGGCCATGATGTACTGAAATTCATTACTTGTTGGGCACAAAGTAGTGTACAGAGAGTCTTGTACACTGATGAAAATTTATCTTGTACGGATTTCAAACTAGGGAGAGGTGTTAGTAAATCTATAAATCTTAAAAATGTGAGGTTTTTCCTGACTGCAGCTCTGTGTAAAGCATGAATTACTATTTTTATTTTTAAAAAATTTGAATGCAATTTCAGCAACCAGTTATTTGAACCTTTTGCAGGAAAAAATGTAGAATTTGTTGTTTTCCACTCTTTTTTCTCAGTCTGGAAAATAGTGAGCTTTTATTACAAGAAAACTTTTCTTGTCATGTCTCTAACGTTATTCCACATCTCACCCCAATTTCATGTAATTTATTTAACACAATTTGAGTAGGAGTGTGTGTGTGTGTGTGGGTGGGGGGGTATTCTCTACGAGAAGAGCCTTTAGTACTTCAGAAGAAGTGACAAGACATGACATGTCGCCACAAAACCGCCTTGTAACAGTATCAATCTGAATGCCTTCAGTGACAAATCTTGTACAGCAGCTCCATGATGGATTTTTAAGTAACCATTTCATCAGCCTCAACTCAGAGTCTGTACCAACTTCAATCTGCCTGTTGGGCATGCAAAAGCAAAAGGGCAACATTTTACTTTAGGATGAAAAAGACAATTGTTTTCATCCTTTTCATCTATATTTGAGTTATTTGACTGGCTAGGCTTCATTATTGTAGAGGGTGCATGCATTTATGACTGAATGATGAATAGTTCGGCCATTACGGATCAGAATGTGTCACAGAACAGCTTTGTTTTGAGTAATGGCTTCTCTGAGGGACGGCTACTGGGATATAAAAGAACCGAGTAAATTATTTAACCATATAAAATTACATTGATGTATGATAAATAAAAAATCCTTTAGTTGAGTAAATTACTACTATGAAGCAGGCTGACTTTTATCTGGAGATTTCTGCAACACTGAATGAGTTCACATCTTAAAACCCAAACCTGAGCAAGAAACCCGATTCACTGACACACTCCTATAAACTACTGCAAGACACTGAATGATCTCCATGTTCTTTTTCTTGATTCCTTTTTTCCTCTGCATGAAAAACCTACATTACATTTGATTCTTCTAGGTCAGACAGACTTTTTCAACACAAATAAAATTGCATAAATTGTAGGGACAGCAGACAGCGTTTTCTCCTCCCCTCTGAGGGAGTAAATGGCTGTCTCAGCAAACCTGGTCTTGGTCAGCCTGTGTTTCCTAAAGGAAGGTTCCATGACACATCAAAGCTAGTGAGGGTGGTTTATTTATCTTGTAAACACACGCGCATTACTAATTACACAGCATATCACCTTAAAAGAATTCCACCTCCATCAAAGTCACAACTGTTCGATAGACAACGATTTTTCCTCTTTTCTTCTATTCTCTTGCCAGGATGGGATTAAAAGCTGGTTAACGTTCAATTCCCTTAATGTCGCCTCTCTCCCCGCTGCCGTTTCATGCTAATTAAATTTCTTCCGGGGCGATGCTGTATTGGCTGCCTGACAGGTAACATTATAAAGCGTGACCTTCTCTGCATTATTATCCTTCTGACAGCTCTGGATTTTTGCTTGGGGGTGTGGGGGGACGACTGGGGTGGGCAGGACAGTTCTAGACTTCCACACAGCAGCTACACTTGTCAAGTTGTGTTAAGTCAGACTTGATCAAGCAAATTCAGATTTAGTCATTGTACTCTACATAAAACTGACAAAAAGCTTCAAAGTTGTTTGTACTGCAGGTATTCCCTCTGCTTAAATCTCATACATGTAGAAATGTTTTTGCAGAGTATGAAATCCCATCAGCAAAATAGTTTTTTAGGAGCTTTACAGTTAAAAAAATTAAAGGATAACTCATCAGTAAAGTAGGAGGACGGGGAAGCTGCCCCAACCAGGCGCGTATAGTACTAGTTAAAGGGATTTAAGTCAATATGTGTTTTAAAAATGAGAAACAGTCTCAAGAAACAATACAAGGCGACCTCTACACCCTTGCCTGTGGGTCTGTGCAGCAAACCCTTTCTACTCATGCTTGTTGTGCATGTATGAGGGACTGTGTGTGTGTCTGAGAACAATGTGTGAGGACAAGCAAGCGCTATGTTCAATTGTCCGTTCACTGAGCTCAGCAGGGTGTGAGGGCCCTTCTGGCCAGCAGTCTCAACACTCTGCCTTCATATTAGGATTCATTTCAGACCCTCAAATACTATCTTTTTATGGCATGGATAAAACAGACCGGCATGATGAGGAATGTATACAGCTTAACATGTCTATATGCAAAGTTATGTAACATCATCTCTCAAGCAAGCTTTTCTTTTCTGCTTGTTACATAACATAGAAACCATATATCCTCCCCTTTCTCCATAATGTATAAAAAGATGAAATGCTTGGCATGGCAGCTCGGTAAAGCATTAGGAAGAGAACAAACAAAAAGCTCACAATAGGTACCATGATAACAGGATAACAACATTTTTCAAGCAATCGATGCCAATTTTTGGACTTAAACAATAATGGATTGTGTCGACTGCAGCACCAGTGGGGTTGTTTTCCATACCCTGATGGGTAATTATGTATGTTATGGTTCAGGCATGATCTCTTCACGCTGCCAGTGCACACAAAAGAATGAGTAGATGACAGAAAAGAGAAAAAAGCTATTGTGAATTCATGTGAAAAACTACTGTGGCAGTCAGTGTTCTTACATCTCATGTCCAGTTAATGAACGATAGACATCACTCAAAAATAAATTTATTTAGTTAGAGTTGAACAAAGTAACAAAAAGCGAGGAGTATTTGTTTTTACTTTTTAAAAAATGTTATTTCCTCCAATTAATGTTTGTCCTTCCAAATCCCAGCTGCCTCAAGCCTTGGCTTAGATGCTCAAAGGCTCCTTTGAGTTGGTTTCATTACTGGATTTATTTACTGGATCATTTCTCATAGGATAATGTTCTGAAGTGGTCATCCAGGTCCACGTGTGCTGAGCTCAGTTGACTATGAAAACATGATCCTTCGACCCCAAAGATGACCATTATTGCATAGCATTAGTATGTAAGAAGCAAAACACATCTAGCACTGACTACATGAAGGTAAACCATTAACAAAAGCAGGATACATATTTGCACATGTTGATTTAACACACTTTGTACATTATTGTCAAAATGTTCCAGACATATTTTAATGCTTCCTACACTTCTGGGCTTTATGTAGAACTTGTAAATATAAAATTGGAAACATTTGTGAGGTTAAAACTTTGGGTTTGTTTTTAAAAAAGCTTGGCCTTGTATTTATTAGCATTTTTAATAATATTGTCCGTCTTTTAAGGGGTGACAAATTTGATGTAAGGTGCACCTAAAATAAGTCCTATGCATGTGTGTCAGCAGATCACAACTTGTTAAAAATAGCCTGGGTCTTGTGGATTTTTATAGGTTTTAAGGCAAGGCAAGGCAAGGCAAGTTTATTTGTAGAGCACCTTTCATGTACAGACAACTCAAAGTGCTTTACATT
>JBAMHV010000025.1:10132894-10151631 GCA_037177535.1 Pseudomugil gertrudae
TTATTTGATTCAGCTGTGTTGCACAAGGGTTGTATGTAAAAGTTGCAGGATGGTAGATCTCGAGGACTGAACTTGGGTACCCCTGGTTTAGACACTGGGTGTGTGTTTTTTAGTTTCCTGTTTAGCTTTGATTTCAGTTTATTAGCTTCACCTGTGTTTAATTTTAATTGTGTGCACCTGTTTAGTTCAGTTTTTATTTTAGTCCTTTGTTTTTCACCCTTGGTTGCGGGTTCATTGCGTTGTATTACATGCACTGTTTGGTAAATAGTCTTAGTTTTAAGTTTTGTTGCTGCAGTCTAATCTGTTAAATAAACCATTTCATTTGGAGTCCGGCTGCCTCCTGTGCCTTCCTGCCTGCAATTGGGTCCTCACCCCACCTTTGTGCCTCCAAACCGTGACAATGATATTATAATACAATATAATGGATATTCAATTACATTTTGTAAATACATATGTGCTACAAAGCGTTGATTCAGGGAAAGTGATGATTCATTCACTCAGATGGCCAAGAATGGCTCCAACAACTAATTTACATTCTCATCCAGTTAGCTACTATGGGTAAACCAGTTGCTTTCTCTGCAGTCAAACACTCTTGTAATGGAGGTCTTTAGATTTAAGAATAGCATAATATTCCTGTGGCTTAAGGAAAGACAGGATTTTCTGAAATGTGCAAATACTTTTTGAAAAACACCTGCAAATTACATTGAGATGGCATGAAAACACTGTATTACAGATGTTTATATTGAAGTATAAAATATTAAACATAACCATTTGTGATAAAAAAAACAAAAAGAGACTTCAACAAGGTTTAACAACGAAACAACAATTACAATTAACTCTAATATTTACAATTATTTACAAGGAACCCAAAATACACTCAAAACTATTAAATCCAAACTAAACAATCCAAAAAGCCATTAACACAAATGAGTTTCTCTTCTCAATTAAACTTAAAAAGCACAACCATGCACCAGAAACAAAAGGGAAATCTAAATTGATTATAAACCACTTAGGGTATTCTAAAGTTTTATCCAAAGTCCAAATCTCCAAAGTTTTCCCAATCTCCAAACCAGCGCTTCTCAATCCCAGCAACAGACTGGACCCAGGAGGAAACAGCTGCCTTGATTGCAGGAAAGTTCCTCCTTTTTAAAGTCCATGGGGTTGGCTGATTGGTCAGGAAGGAGGAAGTACGAAGTTAGTGAGTCCAATTTGAGTGCCGGTGATAAGGTCTCATTGTCAACAGGTGAGGTGAATGATGACTTGATAGGATGATTGATGAAGATGTTGATCCAGATCTGCAGCTTAGGTGGAAAGTTGGTGTCTTGCAGAGTATTTGTAGAAGTCATCCTCAGGCCACAGGCTTGGGGATGTAACAGCGGGTATAGACGTCATGAAGTTCTTTAATTTTGCAAAACACCCCATTACTGTGGGAATCCAGGCAGTCAGTCAAGGGTTCAACACAAAAATCGCTGGCTGTCCAATTAGTCACTGGCTCCCCTGTGACACAGGCATCTTATAATTGGGACCACCAACAGAAAGGGTGACAAACCTTTCATTTTGAGAAAGTGATAGTATTTACGTTATTGTCAACCTTATGAGTCAATGCTCACATAATATAATATATGAATAGATAATGGATAGTGAGCATCAGTATTGAATTCTTACAGGTAAAGCCAAAAATCTGCATGATTATTCTCTGCAGGTAAATGTGAGGCAGACAGGGTACCCTTCGTTTTGTCCGCATAATCATTATCCTTATAACCCAAACATGCCCAGTTAACGACCCTCTCATTCATTCGATTTTGAACAAATCATACTGCTCGAAACCTTTCTAGAGGCTTTGCACCACTGGAAAATCCTCAAATAATCATGCAGCTACAGTTTTGCAGACATGGGACAGTCAGCACAGATGTCTATGAGATGATGTGAGCACTGCTTTGATTCAACCTGTTACCCTAGCAACCACATAAAAATGGCCACAAAGTCCTGTTATTTATAAAGCCCTCTGAAAAGCTTTACAACTGTGGTGACAGACAGTTTCTAATATGTGCAGAAGAAACCTACAGAGTACGATACGACAGTGACAAAATAAGGTAAATGGAGTGTGTGACTATGTATTTAGCAGATTAATCACATATCTGGTGATACTATCATCACTGCAACACCAATGCAAATCAGGGATAAAAGGGAGATAAAAATAGCATTTCTTCCTGTCAAGATGAGTTAAGCAGAAGGCTGGAGAGTTACTATTGGTCTCAGAGATGGGACAACAGCAGGGTCTCCACCTCCCACTTACATTAATCACCATGAAGATAATTTTAAATGGGACACTACAGGTCAAGCCTTGGGACTAGCAGAGATGGAGGTTAGGGCTACTGGGCTGTGGTGATGATGGAGGTTGGGGTAATAGAAGAAGAAGGAAAGAAACTTTGCCCCTAAAATGCCTTGCAGGGTGAGTGATGGGGTCACACTGGTTTAAAAGGTTGCAAGTTGGATGCATGGGCACAAGCAGGGAATGAGTTATAACATTTTCTTTTTTGATTTTCTCCTGAAAGAAGCACTTTTGTCATGCCCTATAATTTAAAATATAACAAGAGCTTAGCACTTTGTGAATAAGAGCCATTATCTGTTTTTAATCACAGAGAAATCAGAGGGAAAATTAATCCGTCATACAGAGACAAACCAAACCCAACCACAGACAGGAAAAATAATTAAAAGATACAAGTCAGTGCTTTATTGTTACTCATTGTTGCAGAAGTTAAAGTTTAACACAGAATTTTGTCACTGTATCAACATGCAAAGTAAAAAAAGAAATTAAAAAAAAAGTGACAACATATTAGGAATCATTTACAAACAGACAAAACTTAAACCCTATTCAGAGATACAGCACATTTAAATTAAAAAGCAAAAATGCTGCAGTCAGCCTTTATGTGTTAAAAGAACATTGAGAGAAATACTCTGTTGAAAATGGTGTATTGCATATTCAAATAACTTCCATACCAAATATACATCCATAATACCTTCCAGCAACTCAACTTTTTGAGCAGTCGCTGCCATGCATCAAGCCTCGACAACACTGAAACCATGTCACCTAATGCTTCACAGACGGTTGACTCAGGTTGACAGGTTTGTCATGTCAGAAATATAACAAACTTCATTGCATCATTATTCCATTTACAGCCAGTTGAAATTCTCTGGTGGAACTTAATGTTTACCTGGTGTCAGTAACTTTCATAGTTGTGGTAAAATCTTTATAAGCCACCATTTACTGTTACAGAAAGCCCACGTTTCAAAGCTACTGAAATGTTGCTCGTAGTATGTAGTATGTAGAAACATACAGGTCTGTACCAACAAGACTAGTGTATTTTTAGCTGCATCTACTGACAATCAAAATCAAGAAAACTGAATGAAAAAAAATAGCTTAAGGCTAATGTGGTGGTTTACTTGTTGAGGAGAAAGCTGCAACTTCTGCATCCCTTTGAAAATATTTATCTCTTTCTTTAGGCCCTTCTACTTGAGGAAGATTAGCCCTATGTTCAGCCTACTTTGGATGCACGAGTCGCGCTGCCTTTTAAGCACCCCGCTTTGCTTTCTTGGTGATAGTGAAAATGCTGCTGCATAAGTAAGATCCTGCATTTTTGTACATGACAAGTGATCAAATTTACACCTGTTAAGGTAAGCTTCTCCTACTGATCTCCTCCGTCTCAATCAATGTCTGCTAGCTTGCATGGAAAATGTGTTCTTATTCCAAGTTGGTACCATTTGTCCCTTACAGGCAACTGTAGTTTCAAAATAGCCAATTGTTGGCGCTTTCCTTACCCCTCCGTATTTGTAAAGAAATCAAAATTCTTTGCTAATATAAAAATGTCAGATTAATGCTATTTTTTGTAATACATCAATGATAACCCAAATAGAAGTGCAGTCTGTGCCACTACATTCATTATAAGCTGTTTTTACTTATGCTAAGCATCTGATACAATGTCATATTGCATTGAGCATGTCGGATATTATACACTGACAAATAGAAAGAGAATATAAAAAATTAGTGCTGAGTAGGCCTGGTGGCATATGCATGAAAATAAATCCATTTATTGCTTTCCAAAGATGATATACTGTCTTTAGGACTAAAAGCCCTCAGTGAAATTTATACAGCCTCCAAAAAAAGAAGCAGGATTGCAAATGTAACATTTTGAGTTAAAAAGAGAAAACTGGCAATGCAGACAAGCTGTAAAATCAAGGAGTAAACATTTCTAGAAAGGCATAAAAGTGATTGAGTTTTAGTTATTACAAAAGCTCCTAGACAGAACAGTTGGCTTGACCTTTTTGGTTAAACACACACACAAAATACACACAAACAGAATCATGTTACATAACCTTAATGAATAGCTGTGGCTTCCACTGACAATTCTTCCACCCCTCCAGTGAAGGAAGAGAATAATAAGCTCTGGACAATAACTGTCCCTCATCAGCGTTCACTTATCATGACACTGTACACCACTCTCATTTCATTCATACGGCTGTGAAGGAGGAGCTAAGTAAAGCAGAGCGAGGCGAGTGCAACAAGGTTCCCTCGGGAGCTTGCAGCACAGTAGAGCCATTATGGGGAAATAGACTTGTGAATTTCAGGGGCCAAGAGGGGGCACGCTTAAGTAAAGAATCACCACAATTCTCCTTCATAGTGGAGAGGACATTCCCAAAGTGCTGTGAAGCCTTTAATGTCTCACACAGGGAAAAAAAAAAAAAACACTGACAAACATTTAGTTTTATGCACTCTTATGTTGAACTGACACCCTTTGCCTACAGACTAGAATTTATTTTTATCGCCACACATCCCAATTTGATCTGGACACCCCCAGACACACACACACACACACACACATGCACACAAACAGGTGTTTTGTGGCTCCTTTAATGTACAATCAGATATCTCTGTGCTGTTTATGGAGTGAGCAGAACTGTTAGGTAAAGGCATTGTCATCATTTGCTTCTTTTTCAGACTCAGAAAATGCTCCCAAGAGTATATTAAAATGGCACAACTGCCCCATTCTTGTTCCTAAACTGAATCTTTCAAAGCCCATTACCAGCAAAGTTTGCTGCTTTTCCAAATGATGAATAAGATCCAATAATCTATACAAATGTCTCGTCAGCCCTTTACAGCAGCTAATCAAAACATATACGACCAAGGTCAATTTTTCACTTTCTTCTTCTGCTCACTGACTGCAATGTACCAAATTAGAGCTACTTTGCAGAGGACTGTGTTAAACTCAAACCACATATATCATATTTACTCCGACATGATGAGCCGCAATAATAAAGTCATGATCTCCTGGGAGTAATGAAGCATAGTGAGAGTAGCCACAGTTCATCAAGTTCATAACTAAATAACCTAAAGCCCTGCAAGCTATATCCTTGTAGAAAACATGAGGTGCATTTACTGTGATTTCATATCCAAACACAGTCAACACGGGTATGTAATGACCATATGAATATTTCATAAACTATTCCCTGTATATTATGCATGCGCCAGTCCATATCTTGGCCAATAAGGACCTTATAAAAGCAGATTCACTGTGTATGGGCCAGTTTCAACACAATTTATTGTGAAACAATTTTTAATTATCTGTTTTCTAGCCATTATAAGTGCTGAAAAATAAGAAATGAGGTGTTGTATTGAACTTATTTGTTTTACAAAATATCTCAAACCTATCCAGCTGTCTAGCAAATTAAATCCAAGCTTGGGTGTATTAATTTAAAATAAATAATTATTGTGCCACCTGAGACATAAATAAAACTGGCCCATAAAGACAATGTTACCATGTAATAATCTTAAAAAAAAAAGCAGTAATAAAACAAATCACACCAACCAGCTGTTAAAAAAATGTTTTTATCTACAATTGGTATCATAAGCCAGGGAAGATTTTTGTTTTCCTGCTCGGTGAAGTGAAAACAAAGCTGTGAACAACAGTATGAGCAAACAGTCTCATTCACACATTGAGAAAAGATGAATTGCCATTAATATGTATTTGAAAAAGAGTTTGTGTCTCCAAATGCTTGCAGAAAGGTTTTGATTTACACCTCCTAAATGCTTTATAGAGGCCTTTTTTTTCTTTTTTGATATATAGACCATCTTTTGTGACAAAGATTTAGAGTTTTTATCCATTCATGTACAATACAAGTCACTGTGACTTTGACACAAGACAGGTGAATGCAAATAAACTGTGACAGCTAATGCAATGCATCATGTGTTTTTGTGAGAAATGATTAATACCATCTATTCACAGACTTGTTTCAGTGACTCTGTTGTGTACAGTGCCCCACATACATAATATCCACAGGCAAGAATCCACCTAATACGAGGTTTCCTGTGTTTTAGCCATGATATCAAAGATTTAAAAGGAAGGAGGTATTCATAAAATACACTTTCATGCAAAAGCAATATGAAGGCAAAAATTTAAATAAAAAATAGATTGTGTCACATAAAAATTTCTCCACATAAAATAAAAGATCTCATTTTAAGCCTGGGCTGAAAAATGCTTGTATACCACACAACCCCCAATGAGTTAGCGTAGTAAAACATAAGAAAGGGAGATGTAAGAAGTCAAGGACATAGATTTCAGTCTGAAAGTTTTCCCACCACATCTCTAGCACCAGTGCCTGCAGGGAGAGCTTTCATTGGAGGTTCATTTGAACCCAGGACATTTTTCCTTGTCAGAGGAAAGGAGGCCTATTTTTATCTTTCCCTCATGTTCGATGAACCTTCAGAGAGTATTGCAGTTCTTCCTTGATCCACGCAGGATGGTGGGTTTAAATGGATTCCTGCTCTATTCCACAGAAACGTCAGTGGAATGTGCCCCATGTGCTCCTTAAACATGGTCATTTCAGATGTACAGACTCTGTCCAATCCGTTCAGCTAGCTCCATCTAATTCAGCAAATACATTCAGTTTTTATCACAGTACGCACTAATCTTTGTAGCTTTCCTTTTGCAAGGACAAGTGTATAATTCTACACTTTTTTGCGAGCATTCAACACATCTTTAATGAATTAAACAATATTTCCAAAGGCAGAAGATTATATTCTTTACTGAAAGGCGCTATGGCTCACAGATATGCAGGAAGAAAGGAAACTGATGCAATTCATGATCAGCAGAATTTATTTAAAAAAGAGCTTTTATAAGTACTGCATTGGTAAAATACTTCCAGGTCAAAAAGCCCTTCCACTGAACCTTAATATGCCATCTCTAACACTGTAATCTGCATTCAGAAAGGATTCTCTTCACTTTTGTAACTCCCTTCAGTAGTTATCTATTCTGTTTTCACTCATTCCCCATCTCTCTCGGTTCACCTTAAGCTCCAGGGTATATTGTTCTTCCAGACTTGAATCATCCTGGAGATTTAGAACTTGGTGGATTAGAAGAGGCAGTGCTGTCCCTGGTGACTCTCCACTTTTATAGAGCAGACCCAAAAATACAGGTTCAAAACCACTTGAGAATAAAGGGAACAATCCATCATACAGGTTGAAAAGCCCCTCTTGCAGTCAGTTGAAATAGTGAATCCTAATACTGCATGTTGATGTTTGTAAGTGCAAACAAGTTTCTGCAGCCTTTACCAATTCTTAGCATTTTACGCAATGCTGTGTATGCACATCTGGGAGGAATATATTATAACACACTTCTATATCCCATGACAATCAGACTAAATTTTCACATTGTAAATCCCTATCTGAACACTAGAATAGAAACATTTTTTTCCTCATCTAGCCACTAACGGCATGCCGCAGGAAAATCTAATGTGAATCCTTTTTAATACATTTTGACACGCACGCAGAATTATTTTTATAAAGGAACGTTATTGCATTTTGCAGATTTAACTTTGAGAAAAGCTTTGATTTCAAACACTTGAGGCAGAAATTTAATACCTAAAAATTTTGTCTTGTATTGTCTCCATAGCAACCCTGTACCATCTATTTATTTAGCAAACAACATTTATCTTCCTCAAATATTTATGAAATATTTATAATAATTTGAAAGGTTTTTTTTTTAATCTGAGCTCTTGCCAACTGCAGTTTGCAGCAAATATTTAAACAGTTACACACATCACACCTACAGGCTGCTTAGTGAAAGCCATCTCCTGTCTCCTGCAACTAAGCAGCTTTTCTGTGGCAGTCAGGGATTAAGCACCCTGCTTAAGGCCATTTCAACATATGATTTCTTTGGTTATTACTCAGTGAGCAGAGAGCGCCTTAGTCATTTACTTTACTGACTGGTCTAAGAATTTGAACTGGCAACCCTCCAGGATCCACTAATTTATCTGGGCTATATTTACCATTCAGCAGTAAACTGAGGGAGAGTTAAAAGATGCTGTATGAAAAGTCCACTTTGGACATATTTGCAGTATGTGTTTAATAATGTTGGTGTTCATCCCAAGTGATTATCAGCCAGATGGTCCATAATATTGGTTCAGATGGACTTTGCAATAACTTTCCAGGTGGATTGGTTACTATGACATATGATTACAGAGCTCAAAAAATCAATGTCTTTGTGGTAGATCAAACCATGCCAATAACTCTACTTCTACAGAGGTTAGCAAACTTGTTGTTTTATTATTCTTTCAAGAACGTTCAAACACTTTAGATGAAAGGAAAATATGCTTTATTCTTGAACTGACTTCCCAATGAGGCTTCTTAACTGGTTAAAGGTTTTGTATGCTTGATGGTTATAAATGCTTCGTCCAAATAAAAAAGTTTGATCCAGACATAGTGCGATCATGCCTAAATGAGAGTTTTGTACCTTCTAAATACAGCTGTGAGCTCTTGTAAGTTATGTCTAACCAGGAAAGAAAAATGAGGTGTGTTTAAATACTTAAATGATACACATTTCAGTTTTTTCTTTTTTTTTTTACTGTGCAGAAAATCCAGCTTTGCCACAAAACTGTTAAAGGCCATTTTCTCCAAAACCAAACCCAAGTCAAACTGTGTCAGACATAATCACACACTGAGAGGACAACACAAATAGGCAAACAAACACGCCAAAACCAACTTGGAAATGGCAGATACTGCACTGTGGGAAATGCAGCACTGTGCTTGTGGAAACACCATGAGGAAAAGTATGAATTAAAAGAGTTGTACCTCTGAATACACAGAAATCACTACACTGGTGCCTCCTGCTAATGCACATACACGGCAAAGAAGACAAGAAATACTAAGGAAAGGAAAATCTGCTTGAAATTAAGTTTGCAATAGCATCAAAAAGTGAGTTTAAGGTTGTCTTTTGAAGCTCTCGGCTGCATGGATGTGAGGCAGTTTGAGGCCTGGTGATCAATAGTCCACTGTCAAGATTTATGGATACATGGGAACTGATGAGAAGGGGAACAGCTCCTGCAGACTGATGACATGTGAAACAACAAAACACATGCAGATGTAGCACTCTAACAGAACACACCTGTACACAAACACAAAGTCCTATCAAAAGGCGTATACCTGCACAAAAAGCTGGTTTTATTTTCAAACCACATGCTTTGAGATCTTTTTTCCCAGATAAAATAAAGTCATTGCAAACTGATCAATCTTTACTGCTCTTTGTGGAAAAGCAGATGTTTTCCCTCCTCTCTGTGGGGCAGCTGTTAAAAGCAGCTTCATCTTTATTCTCCACCATCTGCACTCAAAATATTAGCTTTTTTTTCTTTCTTTTTGTTCTTTTGAATCCGTGCTTTGACAATGTTTTTGCTCAAATCACTGGCCTTTCATCATTTTGGTAAAGCTGCCCAACCTGCCGATCTAAACTAAAGAACCGGCACGTTAAAACAGAAAATAATTGCACATCTTCCTCCTTTCTTGCTCTCAAAGTGTCACATCAGTGACCTAGTTGTCACATCACTTTCATTGCCAATGTCAGTATGATGGAAGTGGTGGGTCCCAAAGAGTTTAAGTGGGTGAACATAACAGGGTTACTAAAGGAGAAACAAGCCTTTGCTTAAAAAACAGTGACTGAATGGAATGAAACAGTTATTAAAAACCTGAAGGAATTTTTTTCAGCAACAAAATAAATCCTGGCACTACAGCCAGCATAATAAAAGGACAGATGTAACATAATCATTAAGTGAATAACTGCTTTTTTAATGTTCATATTCACCTATGTTTAGAAAACAAGCTAGGTAGATATACTTTCGTTTATTCAGTGTTGAAATAAATTTTAGGTAAGATTAAAGAAATAACTGAAAGAAATTCATTATATTTAGTTTTAAGTCTAAAAAGAAAAACCTGCTTTAGTCTGTTACTTTCTAAAACTCCAAAGTCAAATATGTACTTCAGATGTGATGCATTTCATCTGCAACAGCACCCTGGTGGTGTACATAACGGCAAACATACTGTGGCCTTCAGGGTGGGAGAAAGATATATGAACACTACTTTGTGTCAAAGGGTGTGTAAAATGGAAGCGTGTATGAGTGGGGCTTGGTGGGGTGAGGGGCATTGAGTGGATAGCCAGAGGCCCCTGTGTCACATCTGTTTAAAACTGGTTAGTTCACCTTGGCCCTTTACTATTTGGTCAGCGTGCTTACAGCCACATCTTTCCATATCACTGTGCCTGCAATTTATGTTCAATTCCAGCTCTACAGGGGTTCTTTCTGTTTATTACCATTTCCTCCACTACATGCTAGATGGGCTTAGCTTCCTGTTACAACTATGTGTGTCCTCCTTTCCACAGCTTGTTTTTTTATGGAAAACATGAGTGTATCTGAAGATCAAACAATGGAACTGCAACCACTGTGTCAGTGTGACACTCCCACATGTCAGCTAAAACCCCTGAAATAAAGTTTGAATGACTCTTCGGACTCAAGACATCCCTACTCGGGGGGGGGGGGGAGACACAGAACCCTGTTAGTGTATCCTCCACTGAGGCTGATGGCCTACTTTACAGTTTTAAACAAAATTACCCCTACATAAAAATTTAATGGGTTTTTCCTATGCACATATTCCACCCCTCTTTTAAAATTATATGAAATTTCTGCTCAGTCTTGCTGGCAAAGAAACGGCATTGAATTTTTTTTTCTCTGCTGTCACATTTAAAAAACAGCTAATTGTATTTTGCACAGTATTTTTCCTTCAGTATTCATTCCCCAATTACGCTTGTATTAAAATAAGAAACGTCTGGAAACATGTTTGTTTAAATCCAGACCTTCGTTGGTGCAGCAGCCTTATTTTAGTTGAACTTTTTAACTTTAAAATTTGGCTTCTTAACCATTCTTCTGTGCTCAGGATCAGCTACAACACTTTAATTAATCGTAGTTATTAATTTTCTTATTACTTATGTTAAGTGGGGGCTGCACGGTGGACATGTTGGTTAGCTCTGTGGCCTCACAGCAAGAAGGTTGCTGGTTCAAGCCTCAACTGGGGCGGGGGTCCAACCAGGAACCTTTCTGTGTGGAGTTTGTATGTTCTACCCGTATTAGCGTGGGTTGTCTCCGTGTTAGCGTGGGTTCTCTCCGTATTAGCGTGGGTTCTCTTCGTGTACTCTGGCTTCCCCCCACAGTCCAAACACATGCACCTTGGGGATAGGCTGACTGGAGACTCTAAATTGTCCATAGGAGTGTGTGTGTGCATGGTTATTTGTCTATGTGTGTTGGAGCTGTGATGGACTGGTGACCTGTTCAGGGTGTACCCCGCTTCTCACCTGATAACAGCTGCGATTGGCTCCACCCCTCCACCCACCCTTCAGCAACCCCATTCAGGGTGAAGCGGTAGAAAATGATGGATGAACGAAACACCTCACCAGGAATACAAAGAGTTTTCTAAACACCTGCCTGAACCACCTCATGGTTCCTCTTGATGTGGAGGAGCAGATATTTGACTGCTTGCACCTGCAATCCCATTCTTTCATTCCTTGCTCACATCTAATGATCGTAGGTGAAAGTAGAAATATAATTTAACCTGTACATTCAGAGCTTCACCTTACAATTCAGCTCCTTCTTCACCACGACAGACTACTGCAGATATGATGCACTGTCTACCAATTCATTTGTCAATCTCCCACTTTGTTCTTCTCACATAAATACATTTGAACTCCTCCACTTGAGAAAAGATCTCAATCCCAACCTGAAGAGGGCACTTCATCCTTTTCTGGCTGAGAAACCATTGCCTCATATTTTGAGGTTTTGATTCTCATCCCAGCCGCTGTTTCTGGACATAGATCTAACATGTTGTCTGCAATGTGAACCAAACTCTATTCTCTATGCAACCAGTGTCAAACAGCTCTTATCCAAAGGCCCAGTACTAAATAATGGCAGATAATTTTCCATATAACTAGATAGACATAGCTTCTATATCAGGCAACATGGAGATCTTCACACATAAAACATGCTTTAATTAACTTTAACTTTTATTAAATGTATGAGTATGAGTATATGAGAACATATGTATAAACTTCTTAACTCAAACCTAATATTAGGTTTAGGTTTATCTTCAGTCCAACACTGCAGGGATTTGCCCTGTAAGGAACCACACAGCTATGATGTCATTCAGGAAGATTTCCAGCTATTTTTTTGTCTGTATTTTCACAAAAAAGCACTTTTATGCAACATTTTCAGACATAAGCACCTTAAGGCGTGCCATTAACATTCGTCAGTCATGTCAAATCTCATCACTCGAGATAAAAACTTGTAATAACCCTGATCATGTACAAAAGTACACAAGCCAATGTAGAAGGTTCTGATCTCAATCACATGAGCCATGCATATCCACACACTGAGACACAGATATTATGCTTTGTTGGAATTTGTTGTGCCAAATTATTTTATTTACAACAAACATTGAGGTGATTGATGTGTGGTTAAAGTGAAATAGGAGGGCAGTGTAGCAGAAAGAGAAAACAAAGAAATGAGATGGTGGTTTGGAGGTTACATGTGCTTTTGAAAGCACACGTCTGTAATTTTACATATTAGCGCCTGGCCTTGTTTATAATGAGGCTCATAATGTTTGCTGTACTAAGGAGGGGGCGGACATTACTGCGCTGAAAGTGAAGGCCAACCCCTCAACTGGCCGATTTAATTACTGCAATCAGATCTGGAATTACTGAAAATGACTTCAGTTACTCTGGAGTCCATACATTAAGAAACACTGCTCTACAGGGCTCTGAAGGGCCCCCTTGTTCAGTGATGACTTTATTCAAGTGTTCTCCTTCACTTGCTGTAAAAGCATCAAGAGATGGCGGCTCCTTAGCGACAAATTAGCTCAGAGATGTAGATTTCATCAATTTCCTGTCATCATGACTGAAATCCCCACTCGCCTTGTGTATTGTAAATGGCTTATTTTTCTATACTAACTTACATGTGTAGTTAGCTGTGATAATTTGGGTTAGCTAAAATAAGTGTCACGCAGAACTTTGTGTTTTAAGTTGCTTTGTTTGTTGAAATGACTCATGCTGAGGTTGACACCTGTCATTATGTTCATGAGTTGTTACAGTAACACAGCGCCATACCAAATCATTTTCACACTTCAGCCATAGCTGACTTGTGCTAGTCTTTTACTAAATGACACATCCTTGTCCTGAAAACAGTGCGAAGATGACACAGAAGATACAGTCATTTTTAATACAGAGCTTTTAAACTATTGCAGCAATGTGTCTACACAACCTTTATCCTGTATGACAATCCCTTTCAAGGATGCACAATATTTGAAAAACATTCATTATTATTATTACTGAATAGTTATAACTATACAACATCATTAAAATAAATTTCAATACATGTTGCTGCTTTTGGTGTATTAATCAGTACTTAATTAGAAGTCCTGGGAATATGTGACACCCTGAATTCGTGGTGAAAGGACTGCAAGAAAGCTGAGTTGAATATGCGTTTCCAGTATGATCACCGTAAGTTTTCTTTATACACTGATCCCTCTGATGATAGAGATTTATCAATACAGATTTACCAGCTTACTAGCTTCTTTCTCCTGGTCAACCTGGTTGCAAATGTGCCAGTATATCAGAGTTGGGAGGTACATAATGGTTAGAGTTAAGACAAGAAAAAGTTTTTAGTGCTAACAACAGTAAATGAACAAGATCATATGATGACCAGTTTTTGAGTTCAACGTGTATCCACTGATATCAGGTCAGTCAGTGATCTATCTGCCTCTTCACTTTACATTAAAAAATGTACCTCAGAAAAACAAGCTGAATTTAAAGCTTTGATAAAGCAAATTCTAATCAATATACATGTGCTCCTCTAATGTAAAAACCACACACATTAGATTGATTGTGTTTGTGTTAAATTGTATTGGTTAAATAAATCCAGAACAAACGTGTTCTGTAGGTCAGCTATTCCATCTCTCGGCTTTCAAATCAAGCACCAAGCATCATTATCTTGAAGGATTGAGTTTGGTCTGAGACTGTGGAGATGTAAGATTGCCATCAGTTTCATATTCTAATCTTTACCTCTGCATAGAGATAACCTCCAATGATGACAAGCCTTGTTTTCTCGTAAAGAAGATGGTGCCCCACACCATCACACTGCCTCCACCAAAAGCTACTACCTTGTTGGTGCAGCAATCAGCATAGCATTGACAGAGAAGATGTAGTGAATTTTTCCATGGATACAATTCAAAGTCAACTGATCTTCCCACCTATGCATTTTTATAACAAACATTTATAAAGAGTGAACAAACAGGTTTTTCAGTCAAATAAAATGTATTGACAAGAAGCATTGTATCAACAAAGACTAATTAACTGCATCTTTCTATATTTATAATATGAAGCTTTCTTCATGTACAAAGTGGATATTTGGAGAGCTCTTACTGTAGATCTCTGAGGAAATAATGTTGCACTAAATGAACAGTCCTATGTCAATATGCCAGACTTAAAAAGGCTTCTGCATAGTGAAATCTTTCACTTTTACTGTGTGATTAAAATAACTTTCCCTTATTGTTTGTTGCAGCTTCAGCTCATCATGCAAGTATTTTTGGGAAAAAATGGAAAAATGTATCCTAAAAAGACAGCTTTGGTTGGTATCCGCTCAATCTCATGAATTCAAGATCAAATAAATTCCCTATGTAGTATTTGGGAATACAGTGGGCTCATTCTCTTCCATAACTTCAAGCAAAGAGAGAACAGAGGAACAAAAGAAAGGTTTAAAGTTAAACTATTTGTCAGTAACATCAAACTGAGTCAGTAACATACTGTATTCAACGTTGATGGCTTCTCTAGACCTCTTTGAATGACATGTTATTCAGCATCTCAATCCATATAAACGGCTAGCTCGCTATGTCAGGGGATCAGAAATCCTTTGAAAACCTTTTATCGAGCAAGCACAGCATGGAAATGCAGAGATACCTTTACTGGATTCAGTGCATTGGCTTTCCACTGGTCCCTAATGACACACACACACACATACACACCTTGTAGAATATGTAGAACTTCAAGCGTGGAGCTCTAAAGCATGAATTCGGTCAAAGTTAAAGCACTAAGTGAGTAAATTTAACACTTCAACTGCATGATATGCATTTAAGCAGCAGTCATTAATATTTCATTTTCTGCTGCGGCAAAAATAAACACAACCATGGGAAATTTAACATTACATTAGTTATTCATAAACTAATTTTGTTCAATAAAACCATGACCAACTTAAATAAGAAACTACACCTAATCTTTATGAGACTTAAAGGCAAACATATTAAGGATGAATCACAAGCGAGCATAAATAAGGGCAATAAGCAGCACCATCATGGAAAGTTAGGTTTAAATGGTCCTTAAAAGCTTATCTTGTTCCCACTTTCATCACCATTCAGTCACAAAGCTGTTAAAAGTTCAAAACTAAATGTGATGATGAACTGGACAAACCTCTAAGCACAGTGTGACACATCCTAACAATCAATATGTTTGATTGCATGGCAGCAGGAGTAGACGGTCTCAACGAATGCGTGACCACAGGTATGGTTGTGTGCCGTCATGTGTGGCAAACACACCTGACAGATGAGAGAGGCCTGGGACACACTGGGGACCAATTTCCCCAGTCTGTTCCGAAGGCCTGTTCATTACTACAAGCAGGAGGGAACAATATTCCACAGCTCGCCAACTTCATTTGCTGCCATTTTCTCTCATTCTCTCTCACTCCTCCTGAAACGCAGTGCGCCACGGTGACTTCCCACAGTGCAGCACACTGCACGCCTGTGAAGCCGAGATTGGCTGCATTGGGCTCTTCAAGGTTTCAAAGCTGTCGTTGCTGCCTAGAATGGTTTTTCTCTCCCTCTATTTTTCATCTGTCATGTATCAGAGCAAAAGTAAAACCGACATCATGAGGCATTGCATGTGGGTTTGGAGTAGGTGTTGGAGAAAAGGGGGGAGGTGTAGACAAATGACTACTAATGTACTGTTCTAACATCACCAAATGTTAATGATATATCCTGTCTGACGTTGCTTTTTAAAATGCTTTGCTGTTTTTTTCTTCACTTGATTAATGGAATAATTTACCACAAAAAAGGAAAACACAATCAATGCTAATATTAGGTAGCTGATACAATAAGAATATACGATACCATTATACGTAGCATATGATGGATCGATTTTATATTTCTTTCGTGGCTTATGTTTTGCATTTAGGAATGCAGACAAAATAGAACCATAAGAGGGAAATTTATCCTTTGCATGAATCCGTTTTACAAGCAGCTCATAGACGAATAAGCTCACAGCAGCATGTCGAATAGATCAGGATTGTAATTCTCCAACTAAGGGCATGACAAAAAGTCTAAAGAGAGTCAAAAAGTCTAAGAGAGGTGCTGAATCCCACATGGATGCATGGAGCGACCTGTGACGGGTGTTTTCTGGAGTCAGCTGCTGCCTCTTGAAATGAACAATGTTCAAACGGGGAAGCTTTTCTCTGTGGAACCAAACGTTTCCTTGAAATTTTGCTTTCAAGAGTGAATATGAATGATGTTTGGGAATTAGACTGCACTTGGAACAAACATGTTTGAAATTGAAATGCTGAATAAGGAACTTGTTTTCACAGACACCAAGAGAGTAAGTAAAAAAAGTAAACAAACAAAACATTTCTCTTGTCTCAAAAATGGTCTGTTATAGAAAAAGAAATAAAAATCCTAGCGTTCTCACTATTACCACTTACAAGCTTGGATTTATACAAATCTGTCAATTAAAACATGACCAGGACTAGTTAAATATATACTCCTGTAAGTAGAAAGCATTCATATTATCTCTTACATCAATGAGGTGATTGCAAATTCTCTGGTTTTATGTTTCATGTGTCTTGCAGTCATGTTTTTGTTTCCTGTATTTATCACATATTGGTCCTAAACCTTCAAAAGATTTTGAACAGCATATCAGCTTTTGTTCCAAGTGGATGACAACAGTGAAGATGCGACTTATTTCCACCATTTTGCCAAATTACTGTCATTGTGTCAAATGACAGATATTGAGGGGGGGCTAATACACATCGGACGAATTAGTATGCCCCTAAAGTGCTCAGTGCACTTTGTCAGGAAGAGGTGATGTAAGGAGGGGATAAATATTGCAGTCTCCCCCTGACCTGGGGCTCAGCGTCCCCTGCACAGCAACACAGTGCCCCCTCTGGGTTGGTACGGTAATGGAACATTTTTCAAAGTGATCCATTGAGATTGTAATGATCTTGGAGCATTAGAGCTACTCAGCTCTTCACTGAAAGGAAGATTTGTGATCCTCCCGTCACTAATCAGTTTGGTTTTAATCCTTAAAAGATATTTGGTCTAATGAAATAAAGCTTAAATAAAAGGAAGTGACAAAAGAAACAAGACACCACAAACAATATATTTGAGACTAATGGAAATTAAATGTAAATAATAACAAAAAGCATAAAATAAGAAGTAAAAATTACTGTGCGGGTAAAGGTTGTGTGAAAGGTGATTTACAATAACCCAACATTCCCCATCATTCACATACCTAAATGTAGCATCAATGACAAAATAAAATGTTCTTTAAGCATTCTTAATATTCTAAGCTGAGCTTCACTCAAGAGAGATAGCTCATTGTCTGTACCTAGTAAGAATTTAGATACATTTAACATAACATGCATTGCTCTAGACTGAATGAAGGTACCCCAAGACAACCCACACATGCAGAGCCCCTAGCTGAGGTTAAATCACAGCATCACTGTGCAGCCATGCATCCATGTAGTGCTCCGTGCACCACTATATGGAACATTTAAACATTCATGTCCCTTGTATTTGTGAAATAAATGTCAAAATGTAAGGATTAACTTGTTAAGTTTAACAATGACAACTCCTATATTTAAAATTTGTCAGAAGTTTTGTTCCATGTTTGACACTGAAGCTGTTAATCATACATCTTGATAAACAGCTTTCTGTGATCTGCACTTGCACACAACTGAATTCAGATAAAATGTCAACCTAGCAACAAACTTTTGACACTTTTGAGACGTGTATCTCGCTCACATGCCATGTTAAATGTTTTTGAAGAAACATATTTTCCTTTACATCACAGCTTCAAGCTCATTGTGCATTAGTAGTTGAAATTTTAAATATTGTGCATTGTGCAATGTGCATAACATTGTGCATTAGATATGTACAATGCTTTGTACAAAATGAACATGTCAATCAAGTACAGCATTTTCTTGATTTCCTTTAAGGAAAAAAAAGCAGCAGGAATGCTTCAGAGAGGATAACTGATGAGTAGTGATGTGAGCAAATGAGAAAACTTCTTGTATTACTATTGGAGCACTTGTCAAAGCTAGTCTAACAAATAATG